>JAANYP010007002.1:0-225846 GCA_020465985.1 Centrapalus pauciflorus | reverse complement strand
CTGTGTATTACATAGATAACTTTAATAAATTTATTGTTTTAAAACTATATAAACTTAAAACTAAAAATTAATATTCAAACTTTTAATACTAATAAAAATTAATTACTTAACTTATGTAAATGATTTATACACAATATCTTATTGTACTTAACTTATGTATAAACCATTTACACAAAAATACTAATCATTAATAACTTTTAAGTTTATTATTAGTATTATTATTATTATTATTATAATTATTAATAAGAAAACTCTTTTAAATATTGTTTGTTGTGATTTTGTTGTATTTAAGGATTTAAACATAATCTTATCTTAAAAGGATTGCGATTTAAAAATTTTAATTTAATCTTGAAATACTAATTTGCTTTTTTGTCGCATCATGAGAAATAATAATTTAGATAGTAGTTGTGGATATTGAGATTCAAATAAGGAAAATCAAATATGTTGAGAAAAAAAAACATAACTAGCAATGGGCTGGTTAAGGGTTAGCCCAAATAAAAAACATAAGCCTTATTTGTAAACGAAACTGGACCCAGTATTATCTTATGAGCAGGCAACAGCTAACGCCTATAAATATCGCACCTTGATTCGAACTTCGCGTACGGGTTACGCGGTTAGGTTTCTCTTTCAATCAAAACTCAGGAGTCAGGAGGATTTTACGAGTCGGAGCAGGTCGCTAACCCTACATTTCTACCATGTCGTCGAAGCAAGGTACGCCGTTTTTAATTTGATTCTACTACCGATATTCTTTACCTGAGTCCTCAACTTCATCGGTGGCTGCAATTATGAAAGCAATTATCGTTTTGTGTAGGTGGAAAAGCGAAGCCATTGAAGCAACCAAAGGCTGAGAAGAAAGAATACGACGAGGTATTCGTTTTAGTTCTATTTCTTGTCAATAATCATGTTGAAAGTTAGTGGTACGGACCATCACATATAATGGGTTGTGATTGTTATAATTGTAATTCTTCCGCATGTTCTTGAACCCTAGGCCAAAACAGGTTCTTTCAGTAACCTCCAAATCAACTTAAAACCATGGTGAAAGTGATAATTACTATCGATGGTATGATCTCCTTTTCATACTTAAATTCATAATGCCTTCGTCGGGTTTAAGCAGATGCCCAAATAAACCTAAAATCATCAGTCTTAGGAAATGCTTGAGGTCAATTCACGTGCATCAATAGTTCACTGATCTAATAGCATTCTAATCAACTTGAAACAATGGTGAAAGTCCTTAGTAGCTTACAAAGTAAGACTTGCCAGGAAACGGTATATTTCTCTTCTTATTGGTTTCTATTGTTGATATGAGACTTCTGATGAAATAGTTAACTGGATCAACATGTTTAGTTAATTACTGGGTTTTAATTGAAGCTTTCTTCTCTTAGAATTCACAATGACTGCAGTTGTTCCTTTTTTCCTTTTGTTAGGTTTTTCATTTTTGTATCTGTAGCCGTGTGCGTGTGCCATTTGCTACTTAATATGAACTGTGCTCTATTGGGAACGGGTAGCGGATAATTGTGATGTTTTTTTTTGTGATTTGGCAATTAGATGAAGGTTCAAGGTTTAGCCAGTTGTCGGTTTTCTGCTTGACTTCTGTGGGTTTCATTGTGGTTCATAATGCTAATTTGATCTAATCCAACTCATTGTTACTATGTTATTATGCTGAGACTGTAGGGAGTTGATAAATCTTGTATTAATAATAGTTGGTAAAAGGTCCTCACCATGGTTGGATATATGTGCTAACAAAGGAACACATATAAGCCTTTCAATAGCATAAGTTGGATCAAACAACAAAAAGTCAATAACAAACACACAAGAAAGAGTTAGAACATTATAAAGACCATGGATCATTTGTTGCAATGTTGCCTTGTTGGTATGGTGTCAAAGATAGGAAATAACTAGGTTGTGTATAGGAATGGAATGAACCATCCCTTTAGGGGGCGTTTGGTTCACAGAATCTGATGAAATTTGATGGAATTGGAATGAAAATTCCATTCCGATGTGCTGTTTGGCAATAAAAGGGAATGGAATGAAGATTCTTTTTTTTTATTATAAAAAAACACCACTTTTGAAGGAATCTATTTTCTTTGGGTTAGTGCCATGGAATTTAAATTCCATTCCAAAGATTTTAACAATTCTAAAACCAAACCCTAGACTTCATCTTCACCAACCTTCATTTCTATTCCGACAGATTCCATCCATCGACAGATTTCATCCCAGTAATAAAATTCTGCGAACCAAACGCCGCTTAAAGGAATGTGATTCCTTCCATTTAATTGATTTTCATTCCTCAAGGTGGAGGTGTTCTTTTTGCATTCCTTTAAACAAACTATTACTTTATTTTTCAAAACAAACACATTTTTCTAATAAAAACCTTCCTTGATAATTATTGGGCAAATTACCAAGAAAGGTAATATAAAATTCAAAAATTGCCAATAAAGGTAATGTAAAAATTTTTAGGCCAAGAAAGATAACATAAAATTCAAATTTGACAAAAAAGGGTATTGATGACAAATTAAGAAGGTAAATTTTTAATTTTATGCTCCCTTTTTTGGTAAGCGAATAATATTTGATTATCTTTCTTGGCATAAAATTTGAATTTCATGTTCTTTCTCGGGCAAAATAGAATTTTATATTACCTTTCTTGGCAAAAAAATTTTTAGAATGCCTTTATTGTCAAATTGTGTATTTTATATTACCTTTCTTGGTAATTTTCCCATAATTATTTATATCTATTTACTAAGTAGAAGTAAAACATACATATGTGCATAGATATATCATATGGAAATTTATAGGACGAATCCGATTTCAAATAAAACATAAAAAATGTGGAATAAATGTTTTTTCTTCTATTTAATAAAACATCAAAGTATTGAAGTAATAATCATTAGTTATGTACAATAAATAACTTCTTTTCATTTTAGCTCACCAAGTTGATTCTATTTAGTTGTCTATTCGCGCACAACAAGCAATATGCTTGAATGACTTTTATTACTCCTGGCAACCAAAGATAATTGTAACAAAAGCAATGGACCTATAAATATCTGAAGCATATAAATGAATATCTTAATGTATCTACTATAAAACACTATTTTATCTTGCTTCACCAAATTGATTCAATTTTGTTGTCTATTCATGCATTGCACTAGCTTGAATGACTTGTATCATTCCTTCAGACCAACCAAACATATGGTGGATTGTAATGGATCATTTAATCACATTGCTCATTCTATTAGCTTGCCCATTCCATCCAACCAAACAATCCCAGCAAATGGGCAAATTCAGGTAGGATTAATAATTCTACAAAGTGTTAAAGTCATGGAGACTTATTGGGCCTAATATTAATGTTATTCAGTATTTACCCAGTGTATGCAACGCTTGATGCCCCACTCCGAGTACACCTATTGACATTATAGCATTAACATATGGGTTGTTGGCAAGTTTGGTAATGCTTTTAGTTTTAATACAAATCATACACATTCTTATCATCGGTAATACATATTGCAATGCAGATGGACAAGGCTAACCTTCAGAAAAAGAAGGAAGAGGAGAAGGTGAAGTTTTTTTTTTTTTTTTTCTGGAAATATTTATTTATAGTTCTTATCCTGTGCTGTCAATTTGTCATGCTAGATTTTTATTTACTTAATCAATGGGCAGGCCCTCAAGGAGCTTCGGGCCAAAGCTCAAAAGGGAGCGTTAGGAGGTGCAGGTTTGAAGAAAAGTGGCAAGAAATGAAAAACACTCGATAATGCTAGTGTATGATTGCTCCGTTGGCTAGTTGCTGGTTCCGGATGCCTAATATGAATTATAAGTTTGCTTTGTTTTGCCTGTAATGCAGATGCTGCTAAATATGTTTTTAATATGTATTGAATTGAAAAGCTAATCCAATCTGTTATCTGTGTAATCTGATCTGGACCGAGTGCGTTTGTTAAAGTGATGAAAATAAAATCAATTAGGTTTACAACTGAAACACCAAAGTAAACCAAAAGTCCTAAACCAAAACTTGAACCCATAATATATGTTATTTATAACGAGACACTTGGTACCTTGGGTTCAAGTGAATGGAATCATGCGAAATTTACAAGCTTTTTTTAATCATGTGACTATGTGAGAGTGTTGATTCTAAATGGTATAGAGTAGTAAATTAGGTTTAGCGTAAATTTTATTTCTTTCTTTCCTTGTTAAAATGGATAGAAACAAAAGAATGAAATTCATTATCTGTGTCAAACTAACAAGCGAATAACTAAATTTGTCACCGGTGATCGTCTTATTTTGTTAATTTTTATTTACTAAAGTCAAATTAAATGAAATTCAATCAATTATAATCTAATTTAATAATAATTAACCAAACTATTAGGTCGTGTTTGGTTCACGGATTTCGCAAAATTTACATTTGAAACACCATGTTTGGTTTGCGGATTGCAACCAGGATTTTAAATCCCATGATTTTCAAAATCTAACCTTCCTTTTGTTTATGAGACCCCCCTCCCCCCAAAATCCTATCTATACTATATATAATAAGAAAACCACTTGGAGTTTCTTGACCATTGGATGGAAAGAAATCAATGATCCAGATTAATGACAACTCATAATTATTTATGAAATGTCTCTTATACCCTTAATTAAAATCAATAATTATACCTATGCCATTTTGTTAAATTCATTTTCTAAATATACAACCTTAACTTAATTACATTAAATTTTGATTTTAATTATTTCATTAATGAATCTATCTATCTATACTATATATAATAAGAAAACCACTTGAAGTTTCTGGACCATTGGATGGAAAGAAATCAATGGTCCAGATTAATGACAACTCATAATTATTTATAAAAATGTCTCTTATACCCTTAATTAAAATCAATAATTATACCTATGCCATTTTTTTAAATTCATTTTCCAAATTTACCACATTAACTTAATTACATTAAATTTTGATTTTAATTATTTCATTAATGAATTAATATTAAATTAATATTTACCTAAAATAAATATGTGTCATTATTATCCTTAATGATCGTAGTTAAATTCAAATGTGAAAATTTGGATTTAAATGTAGAAGTGTAGTAATAAAGTTAAAATTTTTTGTTAATTATTTTGCTATCAAGAATTAAAATTTAATTGATAAAACTTCAATTGTGAATATGATAAAATTTGATTGTTGGTTTTCAGATATTCCATTTTTATATTTTATCATTTTCAAAATCTAATTCACATAATTGAAGTTTTTTGTTTCTTACATTGATATTTCATATTTGAAGTTGATAAAAATTAAAAGAAACATTTTTTGCAAACACATATTATCTGTTTTTAATAATACAATATAATAATATTTTTTTATTTAATATCTAACAACTAAGTATTTTTTTTATCTTTAATTTAACTAGCTTTCAAATTTTTTTATTTTAATTATATATAAATTTTATAATAATTTATTAAAATATAAAAAAATATGTATTTTCTAAATCAACCCATGTAATACATGGGTTGATTAACCTATGTATTATAATAAAACAAAACAATTCATGTCATTTGTCACTTCTACAATACAAGAAAATTTTATTTTTCCACATCTTTTTCTAAATCTAACACCTTTGTTGGGAAATAGTTTAAGTACATTCAAGCTGTTTGTTTAGACTTCTCAGACTGTTAGTAGATTTTACATGTAAATACAAAGTTCATGCTGCTAGTTGAAGAAACTCGAGCTGCCAGTGTAAAAGTTCAAGCTGCCAGAGCAAAACAACTCAAGCTGCTCAGTTCATGCTGTCAAGAGATTCAAGCTGCTCAACAGTTTCAGAAACAGAAAGTGCTGATTTTCAGGAAACGATATCTACATGAAGATTCCAGCATATCTACTATCAGAGAAGTCATAGTTCGTCAAGGAAACATATCAAGAAGCAATATAAATACATAGAATAGGTCATTCTATTGTAGAGGAGTTTCTGCATATTTTGAGTCTGTAATTGCTTTGTTGATTAAGTTTTCTTAAGCCTCTAAGGTTGTAAAACCCTAAGAACAGTCTGTGTTCTTCGTCTAATCAAACAGATTAGAGGTGATTGTAATTGATGAATTCAGCAATACAAACAGTCTTGATTAATTCCTGTGTGTTTATTTATTATTGATTCTGAAAGTTTTTGTTAAAATAATTAAGTGTTATTCCGCAAACTTCTTGATTAAACTTTGATTCAAAGCAAGATTATTGATTTATACTCTGATAAGTTCAAATCAGTTAGTCTTGGTAATTCATATTTTAGATCCTGTCAACCTTAACTTAATTGCATTAAATTTTGACTTTATTTTTTTCATTAATTAATTAGTAATAAATTAGATTTTGTAACATTTAAGTTTAATGTTTATCTAAAATAAATATCTATCATCATTATCCATAATAATCATAATTAGATCCAAATATAAAAATTTGAATTAGTTGTGGAAATTATTATTATTACGTATAATAAAGGAAAACATCACATGTCACGTGTCACCTCTACGTTCACCAAAAAGATAATTACAACTTATAAAAAATAAAAGATAAATACAATTAAATATTTTAAAAAAGATAAATATACTCTATTTTTTAATCTGTAAATAATAAAAAATAAACAAAATTATTATTTTTATATGCTTTTATTTTTACTAATATACATTTTATATAAATAAATTTAATTAAAAATATCCACGTAATACGTGGGTTATAAACTAGTGTAATTAAATTTAAATATGATTTGAAAATATTTTATACTTTAAAAATTGATAATATATATGAATATATTTTCTTGAATTTAAATATGTTTTCATATCTATCTATCTATACTATTAAAAGAGTAACTATACTCAATTCTGGTGAAGCCACGTGTCGTCACCATGAATCGACACGTGGCAATTATTTATTTTAAAAAGAATAAAGAAATTTAAATCAAATCTATCCAAATCTAATATAATCCACTTTTAAATTCAAAATCAAATCAAATCAAACAAAATCTAATACTCTACTAACTTATTAATTAAATCTATCCAAATCTAATAAAGTCCACTTTTAAATTCAAATCAAATCAAATCAAACAAAATCTAATAATCTACTAACTTATTAATTATAAGATAATATAATAAAAGTTTAAAAAAATATATAACAAAATAATTACTCTTCATGTATATTTAGAAATATACAAAATTAATAGGTCATAATAAATAATAATATCACCTTATAACTTTTGTTTAAAAATAATATTTATATCTTTATCTTTTTATTTATTATATTTTATATATATTAAAAATATCCGCGTAATACGCGGGTAATAAACTAGTGTCTTTTTAAATCTCATCTAACTTGTATTTGTCACTTTACAATATTACCCCTCAATTTATTAAACCCTACAAACTCTTTTGTTTACCACGCTTATCTGCAACCAGACCACCTATCTGCTTCATCTTCTTTCTTCAGTTGACAACAAGATCTTCTTCTTCTTCGTTCGACAGCAACAGCAGGTATATCAATCTCTCTTTCTTTTTCTTTTTCTTTTTCTCTATCTCAATCTCTCTCTCTGTTATCTCTCTTTTTCTTTATCTCAATCTCTCTCTGTTATATCTCTTTTTCTCGATCTCTCTGTTGCGAATGTATGTATAAATGTAGGAATTTTCTAATTTCATATGATTTGTCATATGAAATTTCTGATTTCTTATGATTTTTTTGCGAATGTATCTATGAATATATGTTTCCGATCTCTTTGTTGCGAATGTACATATGAATATATGATTCTGATTTGATTTGTTGCGAATATATGTTTATGAAATTTCTGATTTCATACGTTGAGCTATGCATGAATATATGATTCTGATATGTTTGAATATGTATGAACATATGTTTCTATTGAAATTTCTTATTTCATGTTTTGAGCTATGTATGAACATATGTTTCTAATCTGTTTGTACTTTGTATATGTATGAATATATGTTTCTATTGAACTTTCTGATTTCATATGTTGAGCTATGTTTTTGTTTTATGATATTTAATGGAAATTACTTGTTAATTGATCATTTATAATAATTTTTGTTGCAAGAAATGGCGCGCCTTAGTTTAACCAAACGCAAATGTAAAGAAAAAAGAACAAAAGAAAATAATAAGTTACCAGAATCGTGTCATGTACTCATTGTTGTTGTAGTATGTTTTGTTTTATCTTTTTCGATGTTGTTGGTCAAAAGGAGAAACAAACCTAGAATTCGAAACACCTCGTCAAAGGTCGATCGGTACCCAATGCTGCATAGGATTGTTTATGAAAGTGACGCCATGGTCATATCCCAAATTAGGATGAATTGAATATGTTTTACAAAATTGTGTGACATGCTTGAAACACTAGGAGGGTTACGAGCAAGTAGGAATATTGGTATCGATGAACAAGTTGTGATTTTTTTTACATTATTGCTCATAACGTTAAGAATCGAGTTATAGTCGTTTCATCGTTCAGGAGAAACCATTAGTAGACATTTCACTTGAGTTTACCATGCGGTGATAAGATTGCAATCACATTTGCTTAAGAAACTGGAACATGTTCCTGAGAATTCTATTGATCCAAGATGGAAGTGGTTTAAGGTATATACATATTTGTTTAAGTTTTTATTTCATAGGTATATACATATTCTTTAGCACAATCTATTTTAATGACCAATTTTGTTTTTATTGATTTTAGAATGACTAGGGAGCTTTAGATGGAACATACATGAAGTGTTTAGTACAACCTGAAGAAAAACCTAGATATAAAACAAGGAAAATGACATTGCAACAAATGTATTAGGGGTGTGTTCCCAAGATATGCAGCTTATCTATGTATTAATCGGATGGAAAGGGTTAGCAACTGATGATAGAGTTTTTCGAGATGCTCTTCTTAGGTCACATGGATTGAAAGTTTCAAGACCGGGTATATAAATAGATGTCAAAACTATATAATTTAATAGTTTGATAGTGAAATAACTAATATACTTTATTATTATTAGGTTATTACTTTGTTGATGTCGGATACACAAATGGAGAAGACTTCTTAGACCCTTATAGATCAAAGAAATCATTTAAATGATTGGTGTAATGAACATCAACCTTTGACGACCAAAGACTTTTTTAACATGAAGCATTCATCTGCGAGGAATGTTATCGAAAGATGTTTTCGGATCTTGAAGGCTAGATGAGGGGGTGATATTCTTCATTTCTTCTAATGCCATCTCGGTACCATGACATGACACCAAGCCACTCCCTTTAGCCTAATATACAAGCGTTAGCTAGTGACACAAGTTTATGTTCCACATAGGCAACAACCTTCGTCTTCTTCAATGTCTTTTTTTTTTTTTTTTGTTAAAAGCCATGTCCAAAATAACAATAAAATAAAATAAAATAAATATAAAAACTTTTGTCTTGTGCTGTATTCTTTGTTTCGACATGCCCACACTCAACTCCATCTCTTTTCGGTCCGGTAAAGTACCACCGAAAAATCATTACTTAATAGGTTGAGATGAAAAACCTCTATCAATTATTTTTCATTTTCACGATTAGGTTATTAATTTTATTTAAGTTTCGAAACTATTTTTGTCTTATTCAAAAATGTATAATTGACTTGTTTAACCAGTTACCAAACAAATTACAAATAACCTTAATTTTTTTTTCACTTGATTATAGAAAAAACACACAATCTTTCCATATTGTAGTGATTAATTCGTTAAACTTTTTGTTTTATCAGTTATGTTCCCGTTGGTAGCCAGTGAAAATTATATATTTTTAAATAACACAAATATACTTTTAAGGAGTTAAATAATTGGAAAAAAAGTTTAAGAACTTAATTGAGAAAATGAAAAAGTTGGTTAAGTTTTTCCAACATTGACCAAGGTTAATTGTATAAATTGTATATACATATTTCATCCATTCAATACGATTACATGTAATTGGATGATAAAATAATTGGATTGTTCAGCATATAATTTAATGTAATTGTATGTCATATTATGCTCTTTACATATATAATTATGACATAGAATTACATGTAATTGTATTTGGTCTTTGCACATTAAAAAGCCATTAATTAATTAAATTATTATATTCAAATCTATATATATATATATATATATATATATATATATATATATATTAATAAAAGAAAACATTTCATGCCACGTGTCACTACCTCATCCATCTAAAATTTTGATTTCCCGCCTTTTTTCTATAATTAGATTTCTAACTTAACTAATTTATTGTTTAGAAAAAGATGAAATCTAATTCAAATACGTTCATAGTTTATCCATGTAATTAAAAAAAGAAATACCTTAAACATTCTAATACTAATCTAAATTTACATTTAAGATAAAAAAAGTTGATATTTTAATTAAATTATAATTAAAGCATATAAAATTATTATCTTACAAATATGATATATTCTCGGTATAAAAAAATCAATTATAATCCATGAAGAGTAATATGAGAATTCATGTTTATTTATTTACAATATATTCAACGGTTAAATTGTACATTGAATATTTTAATTAAATGTTAGTGTTTATGTTACTTTTTATAAACTAGATTTATATTACATATTTTGAGATTTTCTTGTTTAGAAAAAAAATGACCTTATTGTATTAATAGTTAGATAATAACGGATTCTTATGAAATTTATGTTTGTACGATTTTAATGTTTATACGTTTAAATTTAAATCAAGCACACAATTTTTTATGTTTTTTTTATATTGAAGTAATCTTACATGTGTATAAAAAAATAAAATTAAGTTCGTTTTAAAAGTTTATGAAATTTTTTTTATGACATCCTACATTCATAGTATACAATATGGTATAGTTGAGAAACATTATAAATGTTTAAGTTGAATTGAAATTTTGATAAACAATATATGTATTTTTTTTATAAGTTTATATTCACAAAAAATAATTAGTTTTTTAACTTTTTTTAAATACTCATGTAACACCAAATGTCACCTAGATGATGTAAAATAGTAGATAAATTTAATTATTTATTAATGTTTATATATGCTAGAAATAATGAATGTATTTACCTTTTATTTTATTCTAAAAATTATAAATTGTATTTATCTTTTTAGGTGCAACATGGTCACGCCATGTGGCGTTTTGTGTTCTCTTTTATTTTATATATATATATATATATATATTCAAGATCTATGGAAAACCATCTTTGACTGGAAAACTGGAAAACCATATTAAATGCACATGTTCATTACGGTAAAATGTTAAATTTAATGCACAACTACAATATACATATGTTCAAATGTGCATTGTTATTGACTAGTTCACATAATTTACATGTTCATTAGGATAAAATGTTCCATTTCATGCAAAATAACAATATGCACATGTTCAAATGTGCAATATGCACGAACATGTGTATATTACGCATTTTTGCATGAAATTAAACATTTTGTCTTAACGAACTTGTAGATGATATGAATTAGTTAATCATAATGCAATTGTGAACATATGTATATTATAATTTTACATGAAATTTAACATTTTTATTATAATGAATATGTACATTTGATATGGTTTTCCAGTTTTCCAGGCTAATATAGTTTTCCATGGATCTCGACCATATATATATATATATATATATATATATATATATATATATATATATATATGTGTGTGTGTGTGTGTGTGTGTGTGTGTGTGTGTGTGTGTGTGTGTGTATATATATAAACTAAAATTTCAATTTATATCAAATTAAATATATTAAATTAAAAATAAACTTTTAAAATTTTTTGATGAATAATAGTATTATTATATTATTTTAAATAATTAATAGTTATGTATTTTATATTTATTTATATACATTTTACATAAAAAAATTATTAAAAATATCTACCTATTACGTGGGTCAAAAACCAGTTGGTATTCTATACGTAACATTTACCAAGGTAAATGTCCTATTCATATACTATTCATAAGACCCTATTCATAAGATTAATATGGTTTATATTCAACCACTTTTCCTAACCTATTCACATGATTTTATTTATTTATTTATTTTTAAATACTTTCTAACCTATTAATTAATTAAATATATAACATTTACCAAAGTAAATGTTACTACTCCTAAGCTATTCATAGGAATAGTAAAACCAGAATAACAATATATACATCTTTGTGTAATAATTTAATGAAAAATTTGTAGGTCAATTGGTTGGTGCATGACATATGATGAAAGAGGTCATGAGTTCAAATGTTTTGACTTCAAGAATATTGTTATTAATTAACTTGAATGATTTTTTACATTTTGAGTCAAAACTAATGTATTATTATTTTAAAACATTACTTTGACGTAAATTAAACTAACTTAGTATTAAACATATATATTTTATTATTTTAAAACATTACTTTGACGTAAATTAAACTAACTTACTATTAAACATATATTTTTATTTCCTAAATATATTTTAAGAAAATATGTATTCTTTCTCCACGAATATAACTTTTTTAGAAATATTTAGTATTGAATATATAAATTATTTTATAACAAATATCTAATATTATCTACCATATATTTTGATTTATGTTAATTTTAAAATAGGTTATTAATTATAAAAGTAACACATATATATTTTTTAAAACAAACAAATAAATAGTATATATAATTTAGCACATTAAGCAAATTTTTTTATTTTAGTTCAAAAAATATGTTTATATTTTATGTTTTTTATATATTGAAACTTGATTAAATGATGTTTAATGGGTAGCTAGCAAACATTCCATGCTTAAAAATAATAATCCTGTTGTTTTATACATTAACTCAAATACAATTGCATAACTATTATTATTATTTATATTATTTTTTTAGTTTCTCCAAACTCCAAAGCCAATTGTATGTACATAAAACAGATAATGTGAGACAAAGATTAATGTCGATAAATGATGATTATGATTTATGAGTATATGGAATTCTTTTTACATATATTGTATAAATATTTTTTTATCTTTAATAATAATAATTATGCAACTGCAGTTCTATTTTTATTTGTTATTGTGATCACTTTTTTATTTGTACTATATATCTTAAAGTAAAAAAATTTTAAGTTACTCTGTATAGGTTTTTTATCGTTATTATTAATAATAATTTACTTAATACATTAATTTTAAATGATGTTGATGATTATTACTGAATGAAGCTGTGGATAACAAGTTTCGAATGTACAAAATTGTATGGATGTGAAAAAGTTAAAAAAAAACAAATTAAATGGAAGATTTTGTTGATTTTTATTCATTTTCATTTTTTTAATTGGCATTGATATTTTTTTAATCTTTTTCAACATACTTTGGAAATCGAAAGTTATATTCTGATGGTGGTGGAGTGAACAATTTTTGGAATCGAACGTTGTATTCAAAGTCAATAACGCATAATTTTTAAAAATTGTAATATATTTAATATAAATAAGATAACATTTTGCTTCAAATATCAAATATGCATGTTAATATGTTAGTTTTATATATTTTAATATTTTTCGTATGACATTAAACTCCGCCACGAAGCACGGGCAAATTTCCTCGTTATATACTAAAAACAAACAAAAAAACGGACCCGTAAACACATTTATGGAAGAAACGTAACAAACAACCATAAGTTGATGGCCACATAGGCAGCCACCTTCGTCTTCTTTCTCTCTGATTTCTTTTTTTTTTTTTTTATTTTATTTTATTACAAGCCACGTAAACAAAATAGTTTGGCCGCTTCGGTGGTGGTGGTGCATGCTTTTTCTTTCTTTCTTTCTTTCCACAACCCCTTTTTTTTTTCTCGGTTTCTGTAGTGAAATAAATATGCTTCTAATTCAATTCCTAATTTCTTTTTTTTAACGACAGATGTTAATAATCAGTTATTAATACTATTGTTAAACATTTTGAAGGTGATAACCAAACCACACACCTCAACCTAAGTTGAAATGTCCAAGATTCAAACTCGTGACCTCAACAAGGAACCCTTCTACCTTTTGTGGGACAACTTAATCTAAATTAAGTGGTTTCCTAATTTCGTTTCATATGAGTCAATGAATGTTTTGAAAAACAAGTCCTTCTTCATGTACTTCTTACTCCGTTCTGGTAAATCAAAACAGACATTTAGAACCAGAATTCCGTGAGTAGTTTTACTACTAAATATAATAGAAAAAGAAAAAGAAAAAGAAAAAGAAAAAGAAAAAGAAATAAATTCTGTTTCGGAAATGGGTAAGTTTTTTAATTCATAAAAAAGTTGAGATAATTACAGAGAGAAAAAAGAGTCCCATTCTTTCATTGTTCTGTTGGGTTTAGGCCTATCATCTGAATCTTGATTGGATATTTCATCATCCCTATCAAAAAAAAGGGGGATCTTACACGATTCCAAAAAGGGTTTTCTGTGATTCGATTCTTTTTTTTAGTTACTTTCTCTCTCTGTCTCTGTGCAAGAAGAGAAGAAAAAGATTGAATTGGATAGAAAGGAAGAATGGATTTCTGGCCGGAGTTTCTTGCAAGCAGTTGGGGTAAAGAGTTTGTGGCGGGAGGATTTGGGGGAATCGCCGGAATCATGGCCGGATACCCACTTGATAGTATTAGAGTCCGGCAACAAAGCTCACCCACCGGCTCTGCTTTTAGCATCCTCCGGAATGTTGCAGCTTCTGAAGGACCGCTTGCCCTTTACAGAGGCATGGCTGCTCCTCTTGCCTCTGTTACCTTCCAGGTTTACTTTCACTTCATCTTCATCTTCATCACAATCCAATGTTCTTAGATTGATTTCATATCTCAGTGATTTAGGATCGAATTCGATTTTTCGTGTTCGAATTCTGAATTGCACCAAAGGGTTGTTTGGATATTCAATTCTAAAAGTGATTATGTGGTATTGGATAATTTTGGATTGGTTATTTCATTTGAAGAAAAATGTGGTTCCCTCAAACACTACCACGGAAATCACATTTGATAAAAAAGAAAAATGATTAGTAAAATTCCAATGCATCCAAACACATTGTTTGTTTGGATGCATTAAAACTCTGATTATCAATTTTAGAGGGCGTTTGGATTTGCGTTGAAAAAATGCTTTAGCGTTTTGGAAACTAATAATCAGATAATAGCTAACAAAAAGTGTTGTCGGAAATGTAAAGTTTGGTTTAGCTTGCTATTATAATTATCAAATAATTAGTTTTTAAAGTGTTTGGATTTACGTTTTAACTTGTAAAATGACAAAATAATCACTTATTAAGCAAGTAAGCTACATTTTTTAACTTATGAAAAAGTGTGGTAGCATTAATTCTAAACGCAAATAATCACTTATTAACGGATGCAATCCAAACACTTTAAACAAATTATTTACGTTATTGTAAGATAAGAAGCTAATAATCTCGTTCATAACGCAAAACAAAACACCCTCTTAATTGTGTCTGTTGTATAATCTTTTTTTTTTTTACCCATACGGGCGAGTAATTGATTATTAATCTTGATAATTAGATAATCAGTTTCAAATGCATACCAAATCCAATTTTTTGTTTCTATGATCAGATAATTATAATCATAATCAAACTCAAAACTGATTATAGATAATCTGGTTTTATAGGTTTATGGTGGTGTGCACCAAGAAACTGTAAACTTGTAATAACCTGACCATATATGTCCTTGCAGAATGCCATGGTTTTCCAAATCTACGCCATCTTATCGCGGTCATTTGACTCGTCTGTTTCATGCAACGAACCCCCGTCTTACAAAGGTGTTGCGCTAGGAGGTGTAGGAGCCGGAGCTATACAGAGCTTAATGCTCTCCCCTATCGAATTAATCAAGATCCGACTACAACTACAAACACAAGTCCAACGTAACCATTCAGAACGAGGGCCGCTAACTGTTGCGACGAACATAGTACGAACAGAAGGTTGGCGAGGACTCTACAGAGGCTTAACGATCACTGCTCTAAGAGACGCCCCTTCACATGGTTTCTATTTCTGGACGTACGAATTCATGAGAGAGAAGCTTCATCCGGGATGTAGGAAAAGCGGCCAAGAAAGCTTTAACACGATGCTTGTTGCTGGTGGCCTTGCAGGAGTCGCTAGCTGGGTTTGTTGCTATCCGTTAGACGTCATCAAAACAAGACTACAAGCGCAAACACCTGCATCTACTGTACAATATAACGGAATTGTGGATTGCTTTCGTAAGAGTGTTACAAATGATGGATACAGTGTGCTGTTTCGAGGATTGGGGACTGCAGTTTCTAGAGCATTTGTCGTTAATGGCGCTATTTTCACCGCCTATGAAACAGCCTTACGGGTCTTGTTCAACAACAATGGTAACACCAAAACCGAAGAAAGTCAACATACTCTTCAAACAGATAACGCTATATAAACGAATTTACACAAAAATCACATGATCTTTGCATCATAGATGATCATCTGAACGATGAATCTTGGAAGTTCAGAAAAGCGATTTGATCAGGCTACTACATGAAACATGTAAGGATGTTTAAAGCATCGGAAAAGTTCAGATAATTGGTCTGTGATGAATGGTGATGAATAGTTATAGTCATGTAAACAATTCAAGAAAAAAGCTACATCAAATCTCATTGCAATTTATTAAATTGTACACATGAAATGAATTGAATTCACAGTTTCAATGCAAATTTGTCTTTATAGTTTATCTGACAAAGGTTGTGTCTGGATCTGCTTTGCCGAAAATGATTTCAGTATTCGGTTTTCGTATTGATATTCGAGACGAAGCGAAAACTGGAGTGCTCATGCGACTACTAGAAACTGTAGTGAAGCTAACCCTCGTCTCCGAAAACCAGCATCCTTCTCCGATTTACAAACTTAAGTAGATACTTATGTTAAAGACTTCTGAAGAATGTTTGTTCCTAAAAAAACCAAACCAGAAAGATTCTATGTGTTTTCTTTTTGTTTTGTGCATGCTATGTGTTTGTGGAAATGTTTGTTCAAGATAATCATCTATAAATCAGATAATCACCTTCAAATCGATAAAATAAACATCCCCAGAAATCATGTTAGAAGTTTTTGATGTTGAGATTTAGTAGCTACCTCCTGTCAACATATGAACATCATTGTAGTTGCTAACAGCCTGCACAATTGCTCGAACGTTTTTGTAAGGATCTGAAGAACTGAAAATTTCAGAATCTATGAACACACCATCACACCCCAATTGCATCATCAGAGCAGCATCAGCTGGTGTCACAATTCCTCCAGATGCAAAATGTACTACTGGAAGCCTACCCATTTGCTTCGTTTGTGCCACGAGTTCATAAGGTGCGCCCAATTCTTTTGCAAATGCGAAGACTTCATCGCCATCCATGTTTGATAAAACCTTAATTTTTCCCATTATATTCCTTACGTTTTTTACTGTGTCAACAATGTTGCCTGAATTTGATACATCTCCTTGAGTTCTAATCATGGCGGCACCTTCTCTCACTCTCCTCAACCCCTCACCCAAATCGCGACACCCGCAAACAAACGGTGCCCGGAAGTTGTGTTTGTTGATGAAGTTGTCGTCGTCGGCTGCCGGAAGAAGCTCGTTTTCGTCGATGTAATCAACGCCGACGGCTTCGAGTATCTGAGCTTCGACGAAATTGCCGACTCGGGATTTTGCCATTACGGGAATAGGGACAGATTCTTGGATTTGTTTAATGATAGTTGGATCGAGCATCCGTGAAATAGAAAGAGTGGAGGTTGGTTGTGAAAGAATCACACAACAAGCTCCAGCGGATTCAGCGATCTTGGCTTGGTCAACGTTCGTGACATGGATAATTGCTCCGCCACTGAGTTTTTGAGCTAGTCTGACCTTGACGGAGAAAGGATTTTGATCTTTATTGTTGAGATCAGATACGGCGGTGTTGCCATAAATGGTGACTGCAGAGTCGTCGGCCATCTGCCAGGTGTTTGACAAAATGTGTCAACGAATACAGAATAGTTACTGTGAAACTAGTTAATTAGATATTGTACACAAGCGGATTGAGACTTGCGATCGGGAACGTATGTAGAGGAGGAGGATTCAGGGAAGGTGGAAACTCCGGCCGAGGTTTGTCGGTGGCATCATTTTCGGAATATGCAGAAAACGATGGATGCTGCTACAGCATAATTATTCATTGCAGCAAGAGCTGGACTAGATTTGTTGTACAATACCGAGTTTGACCGGTTTTTTTTTTTTTTTTTTTTTTTTTTTTTTTTTCGGGTTTAAAAACCGGACCAATTTTAGTTAAAGTTTAAAAGCTGGTTTGGACCAAAAACCGGTTCCATTTGAAAACCGGTTTTGGGAAGAACATTTCAAACTTAACCCAACCGAATGAGGTAGGGTTGTAACCGGTTCGGATTAAAAAAACCAAATAGAATAACCGGTTTGGACGGGTTTTATTTATTCAAAATAAAAAACTATTTTAACCACTTTTTTTTTTTTTTAACTAAAAACTTGTTTAAACATATTATTTTACTAAAATCTTATTCAAACATAACTAAAAACTTCAAATTCTATTAAATAAACTAATTCAAACATAAACTTACCAAAAAACTTCAGATTTTGTCAATTAAAAACATTAAAATTACAATTTTTTATTGATTACTAAAAACTTCGTAATCAAATATAATTCGTAATCAAACGTAAACGTACTAAACACTTCAAATTTATTAACTAAAAACATCAAAAATAAAGTTCAAACATAAACTTAATATTCAAACGCAAATTTAATATACATAAAACTTAATTCGTATTTTCAATATCTTCAATATTTATCGATATCATCTTCGGAGCTAGCTTCACGGCTCTCGTGCGAAGCTTCGTCTAGAGCAATTTCTTCATCGGAAAAGTGAGATTGTAAAGCCTTCTTCCACCTTGATATCATGTATCTCTTGTTCAATTTATGGTTCACCTTCAAGACTTGATTTGTCTTTTATACGATCTACCGAAGAAGTTTGAACGATTAGTAAATCTCGGGCATTGACGGTTAGACACAGGAAATTGAGATTCTCTTCATTGCCACCAAACCAAAATATTAAATAGTGTGAATTGTTGGGGTCCCATGGTGGCCAAAATATCGGTTCCCGTAGAACTTTGAGTTGCCTTTTTTTTTTCTAGACTTTTTCTAATTTTCGGTTTCAAAATTACTTTTTGAGAGAGTTTCAGTGGTGTGACTAAACCAAACTCAACATACAAATTTATAGTAAGTTAAAGAATGGTCACAAACGGGCAAACGGCTATATAAAAATGGCTAGTTTTTTTAAAAATGGTCCAAACCGGCTTTTCAAACCGGTTTTCCAACCCGACCTGAACCGGGCATTTAACGGCTATATTCAAACTGGTTGCAAACCTACGAGTTTTCCAAAAACCTAATCGATTTAGTCAAAACCGGTTATGACCAGTTTCGATTCTGTTTTGGGTTTTTTATACACGACTAAGCTTGACATAATATGTCAAACCGTATAAGAGCTTTTTACTTTTGACACTTGATCGTAAAATCAACATTTTATCATCTTTTACTATTAAATATCTATGTTTACAAACATTCTTCAATCCAAAAATTATAGAAAGTTTTTTATGAAAAAAAAAAATATATTATGATTATCACATTTTTTTTTTAAAAACTAAATATAAATATTAATAAAATATAAAATTACATAAAATGATTAAAAGATATGTAACGATAAAAAATTTAAAATATATTAAAATACATACGTACATACATACATATAGGTATTAGCTCTTTTGAAAACTTCAAATATCATGAGAACTTAGGAACTCATTAGAACCCTTAGATCAAAAAGAATTATGGTTGAAAATAGCCAACAACATTATTATAATTATTTAGTTAGTTCGTTTAAAACGTGATTTTTCTTGTAATGTATTCTTATTATAATACAACGGTGGTAACATATAATTAAACTTAGTAACGATCACAGTAAACTTGTTATACCATTAAAATGTTTTATAAAGTTTTAATGACCGATGTTGTCTTGGTAATTTATAAATTTTATGACCAAAATAGGAATTTGGATGATCTTATTTATCTTTTGTTTCCTAAAATATTTAACCAATCAAGTGTTAAAACAAAACTTTAGCCACATGCCCACATATCTTTTTTATATATTTTTAATGCTTTTATAATAACGTGTGAAAATTAAATTACACTAATTTCAACTTTTTAATACCTATAATTTATACCATACTAGTTTATGAATCCAAGTTGACACGTGGTTAATTTTTAATAATTAATTGCTGGCAATGAACGTGGTGCGGATACAACAGACAATGATAAGCAAACGAGGATCGTGTGAACATACTCTCAACACCTTACGATACGCTGATAGGTATTAATCGTCGTCATTTGTTGATGAAAATATTGCTATCTGATAGAGCGATCACTGAACTTTTTGTGAATCGCGTTTTCGAATTACGACGATAATCTTTTCAAGTGAAGTGGGATCTTAGTAATCTAATACTTAACACAGTACTTCTAACATTGTGTAGCTATCAAATAACAGGGTGAAAAGCCTGTCAAAAGGAAACAAAAAAGAAACCGTAAATGTAAAAGAATCAACTACGGTGCCGTTGTCTTCCGCGTTACCCCCAGTTTTGTCCTATGAAAATGGCCGGATTGATTCATGGCCTGACCAACCTGATGAAGATGATTACGATACCATAGAAGAGTTCTACGAGCCATCATGGAAGAATAGCTTCTCACATGCTCAAGACAAGAACAGGAGAACCAACAGCTATCCAAAACGAAAGGATCCATCCAAATCTGTATCAAGAAACTGGAATCCTGATGATGATTTGAATGCCCTTTTGAAGGTAGTCTTTGTAGATGAAATTTCATAAAATATTTGTCGCGTTTTATCTGATAAACGTGTGTTTGATCTTAAGGAGGAAGAAGATCTTGTAAACGCTCATCGAAAACTAGTTGAGGATACCATGGATAGCGTTAGAGCGGTACATTTGAATCATTCTGTGTTTAAAGTTTAATCATATTACGCGTGAAATTAATTATCATTCGTGTCTGTAGGAGATGAATCTACTGGTTGAGGCAGATCTAACCAGGGAACCAACTTGATGACTATGTCACGAAACTAAACACAATCCTGTCTCAGAAGGCTGCAGCCATCCTACGACTACAGAACCATTTGGCTCGGTTTGAAAAGCGGCTCAGGGAGCATAACGTTCTGGTCTCGTCCTCAGCGTCTGGTCTTTAAATATATACTTATACGGGGTATAAGTTCTTCACCAAGGTCGACCCGTGGTCGTTAATCATTATTTTTACAGTATCATAGATGAAATCATGGTTATTACATGTTGCTGGCATGTTTTCCGAACTCGTGAAGTTAACTTCACTTCCGGTTCGATTCATGTACCTTCGATCCATTAATCAATCTTGTGAATTATGAACATGTTATATTAATCAAAATAGTAACACACTTTGTTTCTTTTAACATTCATAGAAACACTTTATAGACATTCATGTTTGTAACATTCTGTAATTTTACTAAAAAATATATTATAAATGTTAGAAAGAAAGAAACAGTATATGTTATGCATTTAATCCTCAATGATGCTACTATAAATAGTAAAAAGATGAATATACATTACTATTAGCAGGAAAAACATGAAAGCATATTGTTATAAGCTGTAAATATGTAAAAACAGCATTATTCTAATACCACACACGAGTTTACAAAACATTTCTTTAAGACAATATTACTGCATATTGCAAATTAATATAGAGAAGCGACTCTAAGGAGGCGTTTGGTTCACATATTTTTTTCCTATGGGATTTGCATTTTGTCAAAGGATTTGCATTATGCAGCATTTGCATTTGTCAGGATTTTGATAAAGAATCTGCATTATCTTTTAGGAAAAAATTGATTATCTGAAAAAATGCAAGGTAGCTGAGTTTTTAAATAACAAAGTAGGAAGGAATTTTATTACTGAATCTGCGAACCAAACACAAGATTTTAAATTGCAAATCCCAGTGAATCCCTGAAAATCCACGAACGCCCCTTGAATAGTTACTGCTCTTGAAACAAGCGGATGTTATCGTTAATTGACAAACAACTTACTGTTTTATTTGATAGGGTATGGTTTTACAAAAGTCGAGCAGGTTGGATAAATTGCCAATGAAAAACCATCGATAAGCCCGCAGTTGGTCAGACCCTATGCCATGATTTGTCTGGTTGCATGCTGATAGGCAACGAAAAAAAGAAGGTTCTTGCATACGATCCTCGTTACATGTAGAAAAGTGTCATTCCAATTACTGTAAAAATGTAATAACTGAAATCAAAGATGAAGAAAACACACATACACACACACACACACACTCAAAATACACACAATAAAGCACTCAATTTTGATATACTGATACGAAAGATGATCAAACCATCATCATAACAGCATCTAGACGTTCAAAGGGCCTAGTCTCCTCATTGAACTATTCATGCTGTTACTTCTTATCGATGGCTGCGGAAGTTGAAATTCTGAATACATATCTGTGAAAAATTTATCGACAAGGTCTTGGTAAATGGGGCTGGTAAGAAGAGAATAGTAATGAATAACCTCTTCTATATCTAACGCATGCTCCTCATCCTTCATATCCATCATCTCAAGTTCTTTCATTTTCTGCTCCAAAATATGGCTTTGGCTTCCTCTGTTCACAAATTTAGAGCAACTGGCTTCTTTCTCTTCATCTACGCTGCTAATTACTACTGATTTGTGATCTTGCATCACATACGTTGCCTTTTTCTTGTTCAAAACCCTTTGTTCTGAGTTGATCACACTTCTATTTGATTCAAGGTCTTTTTTTTCAGAAACTTTGATATTCAGGTTTGCATTATTGCCATCGGGATCCCACTGTTCACAGAACTGTTTGTAGAAATTGTCTAGCTGCTGCATCTTTGGGTTGGTGGAGAAAAGGCTCAAAGAAGGGGCTCTGGTAAGCTTTTTGTACCCACCAAAGATGAAGGACTTGAAGTGTTGGAGGGTTTTGTTGAAAAAGCTTTTTGTTTTATGTATGGTTTTTTTGATCAGCATCTGTACCTCTGATGGTGTTCTCTCAAGGATTTTGTTTCTCTGGACTCTTCTGCTTAAGAACCTGTCAACAGCTGTGTGTGTGTGTGAGAGAGAGAGAGAATGATATATACAGTGGCAACACATGCTATTAGCAACTCCGCAGCCAAAAAAAGTCTCCATTTGACTTTAGAATGTCACATAAGTTGCTTAAAAAATTCGAAAAACTAACAAGACTTGTTTGATGGTAGATCAAAGTGAATAACATTATAATAAATATAGCATACCAATGTATCATGATAAGGTTGGTGTTTAAAAACTAAAACATCAATGTGAAATTTAGTTTCAAAAAGCAGCCGGCTTGAATTTTCAAAATTAGAGATAGCATCTTTTACTGGATCAGGAGGGCCTTTTCCACCCTTTTTGTATGTATGTACAGTAATAAAAAAAAAAGTAGCGAGTGTTGGTTAGTGCAGGAGATGAAATGGAATATATATTTAAGGAGCAAAAGGGGTGTGTGTAATGATAATAAACACTTGAATATTTGACCATATGTTGTCAAAAAAGCATTGCCACTGATTAAGGAGCAAAGTTAAAGGTGGTGGGTACTGGGTAGGTTAAAAAGCACATTTGAGTTTCTCTTAGCCAAATTTGCCTCCATAGTACCTTGCTAAAAACTCCATAATGGAAAACTAACGTGTCACATAAAATCAATATATTTATAAAATAACACACATAAACATAGAAATACATTGTAATGAACAGGCTATGTTATGCTACTTTACAGTATATTTTATTTATACTTAATCTTGATACCATGGAGAAAGGTACATCCTACTCATTGCATTTATTAAGAGCTTAGCTGTATGGACCCTCAACAATCTTCAAAACAAAAAAAAAAAGTGGTACCGAAGGTGTTAGCAAATAGGGTTATAAATGAACAAAATGCATTAAAAGCAAGGCATATGGCATATGGGGTGTAGAAATCAATACAGTCAGGTCATTTTCCACTGCTTGATTTGAGTCTGGAACATGCAAACTAGCCTTGATTAAAGGAAACAGACTTTTAACAGCCCAAAA
Source organism: Centrapalus pauciflorus (assembly GCA_020465985.1). Taxonomy (NCBI): domain Eukaryota; kingdom Viridiplantae; phylum Streptophyta; class Magnoliopsida; order Asterales; family Asteraceae; genus Centrapalus; species Centrapalus pauciflorus. Next base: position 201,773 of record JAANYP010007002.1, on the reverse strand, counting down.
ATCACACGTGTCACAGTAATTGAAACTCAGCCAATGAAAGAATAACACATACCATAAAACTGTGGGTTACCAGCTAAACTGATTTGCTTCTGTGAAATTTGAAGAACTGATGAAGCAATCTGTGGACTTCTCCATAATTACGGGTGTTAGATATTAAATGGTCTTTGATCCAACATGGAAGCTTGTTGGTTGGGCGAGAAAAGTTCATTTTTGACGAATCTGATGAATAACGTGTGTCCACCAATAAGATTGCTGCATAATCATCAATGTGTCTAATTGCTCTGCCTGATAAACAAGAAAGTCCACATAGGAATATAAGATAACAGAAAGATGTTGAAATTGAAATATTCTAGATGATGTTATATGAAAATTGAGCTGAAAGATACTTGCGCTTACCTATTGACTGATTTACAGCCTTCATGCAAAGATTTTCATAGTACTCCCTTCCTCTATGTTTGCAACTTCTTAGAATGTCAAATCCTGCTTGAGCATCTCCATTGAAGCATGCACCCTTGGAACTTTTTGTCTCATCTCCGAGACCATCAATGTGTTTCACCCTTTCCATCAACTCAATGTCAGATGGACTTGGATATGGCAATCCAACCATGACTATGCATCGACCCATACCATCACTAAAATTGATACCTTCTGATATCTTCCCTCCAACTACAGCAAGAAGCACTGCACCAGTATGAGATCCTAGTACGTCTTTCGAGTTTGCAGTAGATAATGAATCAATTGATTCCTTGTATTCTTTCAGAACAACTTCCACTTCCGTGCTTTTTCTTGGCTCTCTGAATACACGTTTCTTCTTCATTATCCTAGCAAGGATGCCTGAAGCTTTCCATGCACTGTAGACACTTTCTTCGTAATCAAATGAAGAAAAGAACACAATGATACCTTCTGGAACTACTGAGACAAGATTGCAAAGTAGAAGCCCTAGCTCCCCGACCTATCTTATTATGCGAGTCAGCAAGTATTAGCAATGTTATAGATGAATAAAATAAAACATGTTGAAGATTGATCATGAAAGTGAGTTGAAATTTACTGACCATGGCTGAAGTACTTCTAGAGCTATAGCTAAAATCCAAGGACTGACCGGACGGTCCATGTGAAACAGAAACCGGCAAAATATTGTTGGAAGAGATTATATGACCACAGGAGAAGAAATGCAACTGATCAGGCAATAACCATGGAAAGAGCCGCACTCTTGTTTCTTCGATAGGCTGGAGAGTTCCGCCAGCCAATACAACAGCATGGGCTTCATTTACAATCTATAAACAGTTCACAGTTAACATTATTTAACTTTTAGGATGTTTATCAGGCTAAGTAGATTTCACAACATGAATTCTGAAGTTTTTATCAAACCTCATGAAAGATCTTCTCCCCAGTGAGCATAACGTATTTTAGATATCCTCCTTGTTGTCCAGAGTCTGTTGGTCTTCTCCTTGAGAGTATTATCCTCCCATCACTATCATGATTTGTCAATGAGAGTAATATTCCAGCTAATGAACGAAAACATGTTAGAACACTCCCCTCTGCACGGCATTCCTTATATTGGAGGGTAGTATGATTTTGTAAGCTATTTATTCGCTCTCCATACCCACTGACCTGCGAGACGAAGAAAAGACTACCTATGAACAACTTTGCAAAAAAAAGGTAATTATAAAGAAGCAGCACAGCTACTCACCTTGTGAATTATATTGCTGTCTTTAATATATTGTAGCAATTTTACTAAGTTTATGTTGTCAATGTTGAGAGAAAACACAAATTCATTGATGCACAAAGAGCACTCATAACCACTTTTTGCTGCAGGAAATTCTTCATGAAAAGAAGAATCAACCAAGTTAGCATCACCCTTATTGCATAAGGTTTGTATAAAAGCTTGAGTGAGAATCATCAAGGTTTGAATGTGTCTTCGGTTGCCTGGTCCCAAGAGAGAGCGAAATCGTTGAAAGTAGCCCTCTAAACTGGAATTCACAAGTTCCAACTGCAATGATTTGGATCACTAGGTTGGAATTATATGAAATATTAAGACAATAAGACCCATATTATGAGAGAGACAAGAATAACAGAGGTTAAGGATTATAAATCCATGATAAACTAGCTACTAAAAGCTACACCTACCTGGGACAAAGTTATTTTCGAGTCATACATGCTAATGAGAGAGTCAGCAAGGTTGTGAGCCTCATCTATGATAACCACACTATTCTTCAAGCTTAAACCGAGTGATTCACGTGAAGATTTAGAAAGAAGAGATTGATAAGGAAGAACCACAAGATCCGCAGCAGGGACCATGCTTCTGGAACCGTAGTATGGACATGTTCCTAAACGGCCTCCAACGCGAACAAGGTCTTCAATATCTAGTGGTCCTTGGTCAGTCATCTCGTTTCTGAACTGCTTCTGTAGCTTATGTTTGCTAAGCATTGGGCATCCACTCGAGGTCCTTGTCTGGCGTACTCTTCCCCCGACACCTGAAGTCTGCAAATTAGCATCAGGAAAATGCATTATACTCTGTCAAAGTAATGGACTGGCCATAATCCGAATATAAGTTTCAAGAATATTCCCATTGTATCACAAAGAACAAAATCTCAAGCAGAGGATTGATGCAGCAACTACCGTTCAAATACCCACATTAAGGCATTAACAATTTCAGGCAACATACCACAAAATATAAGACATCATGTAGAAGACTAGAAGAAAGAATTACAAATTCCATTGCTTTTAATCTGGACAAGCACAAGCTTAGTTAAGCACATCTGCTTGCTAGGTAGATGTCTATTAGAATAAATTAGTACATCATGCGAATGCAATCAATGCATCCCTTAAAGATTGAGTATTCATAGATATATGCAACATTTATTAACTTCAAATGATTGAGTATAATCCTAATACAAATTAGCCTAGCTGGGTAGGCAAGCAGTGGAACAAATCTTTTGTGTATTTTGCAAAGATCCTGCATGTACCTTCATTTTAGAAACTTGGCTTATCTTATTCTTTTGAAGATCCAAACATCGCTCGTTAATGAGAGTGGAATTCCCAAGCTTCAATACCGCTGCAAATTTTCATCCCAAATAGATTGATCATATATTATTTTAATAGCGAGAATACAATAACAAATTACCTTCATTTATGCAGAAATTCTTCCTGGAGCCCAAGCATGCAACCTTTAGCTCACTAGCAAAAAGGGTCTTCCTCAATTCTTTTACAAACTGCGTGAGCTGCGAATGAGTTCTGCTACAGAAATAAATCTTAAAATCCACCTCTTCCTCTTCATCGCTTAATTCATCACCTTCTTCTCCCTCACTGGAGGATGAACCGCAACCACTCTTTCTCTTCGACAGTCCACTCTTTTCATCCTCACTCTCGTATTCTTCTACCAAGAACTCCTTATCATCTAACTTCTCCACATCACCAGTCACTCTTAAATTATTTTGTTCCTTGTCATATGCATTATAATCAACTTCAATCTCCCTAAAATGATTAAACAAGTCGTTAAAACTGTCCTCGATTCCAATCTTATCGCGTTTTTTACTTCTAAATCCATATCTCTTCTTTGCCTTAACTTTCTTCTTTGGGCTTTCAACTTCTTTATTCCCTAAAATATTCTTTATCCAATAAGGTTCATCATCTGGTCCAGAAAGATCTCCAGTTGTTCCATTCTGATGCTTATCGACTAAACTCTCGGTATCCCGTCGTTGCTTCCGATCAACAAGCCATTGCAGAGCGCTACAGATTATACTTAGAGTTTTCCCTGTCCCTGTTATAGATGGTAAGATTCGATACATCGTTTACAATTAGATTCAACTCATAGAAAGAAAAAGAAAAGCAAGATTACCAGTTGGACTTTCAAGCATGGCGATTCCTCCATTATCGAGAGAATCATAAAGAGCATTCATAAAATCGATTTGAATCGAATAGGGTTTGAACGGAAAGGCCCCAAACCTCTGCCTCCATTCTTCTTCCATTTCCCCCATTCTTTGCCATCAACATTTTCCCGCGCGGTTTGTCGACAGACGTTTTATAGTTGAGATATGGGCTTGGGCCTCGTTCAGTTGGGCGCCCGCGCCATAGACCGGGGATTTTGTAAAATAATTTTTCTTTTTCCATGATAAAAAGATTTAAAGCCACCGATTTTGTAAAAAAGTTGAGGAAATGCGATTATTTTAAAGTAAATATATCGTTTTAACGAAGAGATACTGTCTAAAATCATGTGATCATACATTTTTTTTGGTTTATATGAAAAAAAAAAACATGTTTCACGGTTTTTTCATGATTCATTTCTACATGTTTTTTTTTAAAAGAAAAGTCATTAAGTTATTTTTTTGGTTTTGTGAAATTTGACTATTAGAGCCCGGTTATAAATAGTAAACCGGGGTTTACACATGAAAATATAAAATTACAAATAGGTAAATCAAACAATATGTGACGTGGTAAAACTAAAAATGAACTAGACACAATGCTGTGCATCCAGTGGCGGACCCAGCCACCGAAGGGACCCGTTACACAAATTATCGTCGCGTTCAGGGTTCGAAAATTTAAAATGATTATTTTGGTTGGGTCGGGTCATCACAATTTTTCGTAAAATAAAAAATAGAATAATACATAATACATAACAATGCAATTTATTATGAAATATACGTTATTAAGTTAATAATTTACCTCTTTCGGTTGCTCTCCTTTGACTTTTCATATTTTGGAATCGATTAATATAAGCTTCATTTGGCACCATTGAAAATATTTCATGTTCAACCGCACAAATCAGTACACCATTCAAAAATTTATTCTCTCGCTTCTTGCTTTTTTTCAAAAGTGAGTTAAGGCTAAAAGGGTTAAAGAATTGAGCTTAAAAATTAAGATTATTATTGAGTTTGATATTGGGTTAAAAAATAATATTAGGTTCAAAAAGGATATTGGGCTAATGAGTTTAGAATTTAGTATTGGGTTTATTGAGTTTTAATTTTTAAAAATATTATTGGATGTTGTTCATTTATTGAATTAATTACCTATTTAGTTATTTAGGTAATCAACTTGTGTTTTGAAGTATCAACTTTTTTTTAAATAAAGTTGCACACATTATTTTTTTAATATTATAAGTTGCACACATAAAAATTCGTCGGTTGCACATATAAAATTTTAAAAAATTTCCTATTACGAAATGAAGTTATGTGGGAGAGGACCCGTTGCACGGGCTACCCCTCCCATTCAAGTAAGTCCGCCCATGTGTGCATCGAACATGTGAGATTTAACAGGTAGATTTAGACGTCTATTTAAATAGTAACATAAACAATGACTACACAAACTTTAATAATAATTGTCTTGACGGTTCATGAAATAATTTAAGTAAAACAACACCTAAATACGTGATGATTTTGTTTGCGCAGTCCCTTAAGCTGCTCCAAGGAAGATTGCTGCGGCATCTTCGACTTAGAGGGTGTTTGGATTTGCGTTTGAAAAAGTGCTGTAGCGTTTTGGAAACTAATAATCAGATAATAACTGTAACAAAAATGCTACAGTATATGTAGCGTTTGGTTTAGCTTCTGATGTTTGCTATCATAATTATCAAATAATCAGTTTTTAAAGTGTTTGGATTTGCGTTTTTACTTGTAAAATGACCAAATACTCACTTATTAAGCAAATAAGCTACATTTTTTAACATATAAAAAAGTGTGGTAAGATTAACGCTAAACGCAAATAATCACTTATTAACTTATGCAACTCAAACACTTTAAACTCTTCCGAAATGTTAGTTTTCAATCATTGTTGCATTGGGCAATTTTAGTGTACAATCAAGTCTTGTGAACATCATTGATGTGGAGGGGTGACAATTTTGACTCAACGGGCCGAACAGTTAATTGAACTCATTGTAAAAAACTAAGATTAAAACGTAACTTTATTTAAAAATGAAAGTTCATAAACGGTATCTTAATATATTGTTCTTTGAAAAAATTTTCAAAATTATGTAGTATTTATGACTTTTGGTCATCAACCCGTTTGACTCATCAGCGTTTAAGGTTTTACGAACAAAATAAAGGGTTTATGTCAATATATAGCATTATAACAACTTGTATTTTATTTGCCTATCAGGTTATCATGCATATCGACATTATACTTTCAAAATTCGTCTCATAATGTTGCTATAAGTGTAAAGTTTTCGTAATAATGTGTCACTAAAAGTGCAAAAGCATAAGAAAAAGTCATTAAAAATCCATAATAATACATTTGGAATGAATTCTGAAAGTATAATGCCTTAACTGGTATTGAAAAAATATGATGACCTAATTAAGACAAATGAAAATCACATTGCTATCTAACGATATAAACCCAGAAAAAGATGCAGAACATAAGCCAAAATTGGATGAAAAACAACCCAACTTTCATAGTTCAGTAGCAATAGAGCAACAACTGCACAAGGAGGAACTGTAACAATGTCTAATATATTCCACCATATCTGTAATCTGTAACAAACTCTCTAATCTTTCGGGAAAAAAAAACCCAACTCAAATCATATTTACAGTTCTAATCCACTGCAAACCTTCATTGCCTTCCAATCATTTGTGGCTTTGTGCATATAAAAGAATAATCTTTCTTTGAGTCTACGATGGGCGAAACAAGAAGGAAAATGTGACGCCCTCAGAACCATGTATCAGAGAAAAGGGATAACTCGCGACAAAGATCGCTCTGAGTTGAATCAAATTCTAGATGATGAAAACAAGGAACAGGGATGCTACTGTTCAAGAACTCCAAACTTTTGCTTTTCATCATGCAACTGTTGGAATACGAAATCCAGTTCCGGAAACGCAGACATTAACAGCAACTCAAGAAGATCAAATGCTAATTGCTTTAAACAAACTGATGACTGAAAAAACAAGGTGGAGAAATTTATCAGATTGTTAAGTTTAGCAACTGCAGCTATCAAATGTAGAAATATGAAAATGCTGTCATACACATATCTAACAAGAACTAATCCTAGGTAAGCTGATGTAATTAATAAAATTATATTAATGACATAATGTAAATCATTCTGAAAAATATCCAAATTGCATTTGGTTTGGAGGCAAAAGCTCACCTGAATAAAGTAATAGACATCTTTTGCACACTGCTCGTATTCCTTTCGACCAAAAAGACTTACAACAGCCGCTGGTGCCTTATCTACACAGTAAAAGTTCCATTCATGTGTGCAAGATTAGCCACTGATACTTAATTCAACAAAGTTATTAATGGTAGAATATGGAGGAAAGAGTACGGTCCACTCGTTTAATTCATTTCATTTCGTGCATCTGATTTCCATGATGTTATTCACACACTATGGAGAAAGCAACGGATGGAAATGGATGAACAGATGGAACATAAATTCATGAAAAAGGCTCTACCAATCATTAGCTCATAAACTAGTTTAGAACGTCGCTGAGCTTCCTGTTCTTGAAGCTCTTCCCATGTCAAAGCTTCCTCGTCATTGAGTGGATTTCCTGGTGATGGTGGTTGGCCATTTGGTGAATCGTGGGGCACCCTTGGGGAGCGGTTTGGATGTTGTCGCTTTGGGTGCTTTGTTATGAATATCCCATCCGGCCAAAGTATCTAAGTAAAACATTAAGGATAAGTTAGAAGCAAACCAGGAGGGACAAAAAAGTCGTACACCGATAGATTATGGAATTGTACATACTCTCGATTACACCAAAAGGACAAACAAGAATTTCTAGAAGCTTAGAGTCCTTCCAATTATAAAAGTTTAAAATATGGCAACTTCTTTTAATAGTTCTCATCTTTTAAGAGCATATACATAAGAAACAGAACTAAACATTGAATTTTGTAACTCAAATAGTTCATGGTGGATAACCTGCTCAAGCCGCTTGATTCCCGAAGCAACAATAGAGCCCCTACGTAGGAGTTGGATTTTCGCAATCAGCCAATCATCGAAGGCATCGGACATACCCAACTGTAGAACCTGCTTGGCCACCCAGAAGGCCTTCCTCCTGGTAAAACAGCAAAAAGATCAGGACTAAGCAAAAAGATCAAAGAAGAAAGAAGTGCCAAATCTGTGGGAAATGGATACAACTTCCAAGCGTAATAGTGTAATACCAAGTTACCATGACATGTTATTCCGACACTAGAGGTGGCAACTAGGAGGGTCGAGCAGGTTGGGTAACGGTGGTAAAAAGCATTCATCAATATGGGTAAAATGTAAGCTTGGGTCAAGAATGTTGGGTTGACCTGCCATTCTGCATTTGTACCAATACTTTTGTCCACTTTTAAATGCTTTAGGAGGTTCATAAACATCTGAATTGAGGTGTAAATGAGACGAGCCGAGCCTCGTTTAAAAAGTACCAGGCTCGAGCTCGAACTTTGTATGTGAAGTTTGAGCTTGGCTCGTGAATAATTTTCTAAGCTCGAGCTCAACTCGTTTATTATATATTTTAATATTTTAATTAATTTTTATATACTCTATTTATATATTATACATATTTTATTTTTATAAATTTGATCTATATATTATATATTTATTAGTTAAATAATATATTTATATATGGGCTTGTTTAGGCTCGCAAGCTAGATATGTGAAGCTTGGGCAATAAACAAGCTCGAATTTAGGCTCAAGCTAGGCTTGGGCTTGTTTAACTCGAGCTTTTAACAAGTCGAGCTCGAGTAGCTTACGAGTAGCTCGACTCATTTACACCCCTGATCTGAATACACTTTTGGTTTCGGATTTTCAATGAATTTTCCCTTTTAACTACTTTTTTCTTCCTAATTTACCAGTTTGACATGTTATCAATCAAATGCAACCCCAAAATTGACCTATTCTCATATAAATGGGTTAAAATTGCCACCTCTACTTTTTATACATAATTGTAAGCAATTACCTGATCCAACCACCATCCCGAAGCTGGAAAACAACATCAACAAGATCTAACATTGGGATGCTTAGATTTGGTGGAACCCACTGCAGCAGAACAAATAAGAAAGTTTTATTGTGCATCAACACTATACATACCATACGTAGAGAACTGAAAAGCTAGAACACAAAATTATGAGACTTCAAAATCCAGACTGCATAGGGAAAATCAACAGTGATTACCTCGCTAGGGAGATCGGAATCACCATCATTTGTAAGCATCCCAGATGGTGCATGTAAAGTATTGTCTTCCGATCCCTTTAAAGGCTCCCCTGACTTTCCGATCGAAGATATATTGCTTGGAACAACAATTTCAGAGTCGGTATCAGAATCCTCAGATGGTTTTCCAAGTTCTTTTGCAGGTTTTCCGAGTGAAAAAACTACGTTCTTCTTAGAAATGGTTGGCCCATCCATCAAAGAATTGTTTTTTATTTCTTGTGAAGGATTCTTCATCACCGCATCTGAAAGTTCTCTTCTAGAAATTGAGGGATCCCCTACAAACCTAACACCAGTACCAACTTCTGTACTCTTTTCACGAACAGTTGTGGCTGAATTAACTAAACATATGAGACAGATTTAACACCGTAAATGCAAGAAAACAGCATTGGTAGATGCAAAAGTACTTCTTAAAATATAGTTTACCTGATAAAGTTTCAATGATGGATATAGAATTTGTGAAACTGTATGTCTGCAGCCAGAAACATGTATGTGTAAGAAATAAGGTTTTAAAATACATAAACCAGCAGAGGTAAACCACAAATCAAACCTGTGAATCAACACTAAGGAAGTCCCAAACTTCAATGGATCCAGATATAGTTGGAAGCTGCATAAGTCTCTGAGAATAGAAGCAGATAGATTACAGAAAGAAGATAGCATGAAAAACAAAATTATGCACCAACGAAGTGAAGTGTTTAGAAGTTAGAACAGTACAAATTTATGGATATACATCTTTTAGCAAACGTTATGTATGCACCTATATGAAATGTTTTTACGATACAACTAGCATATTTAAGCCATTGACATACCCCAATAACTACCATAAATGTGCTATTATTTTGTGTAGAAGTATTAAATGTACAAGAATTAGATGGAAATTGTTAACATTTACATTAAGCATCCTCACCTTTTCATTTCCTTCACTTATCTTTATCTTAGGAGGCATTTGGTTACTTGTCCAAGATTTCACCATGGGTATGGGTTTGACAGTAGGGTAGAATGAATTTTCTAAACCCAACCTCTCTAACAGGCTAGGAGAACTCCAAAAAATTGGGGTTTAATTTCAATATTAGAAATCCAAACCGGTTAACCAAACATCAATTCTGGGATATAACCTTTTCAATTATTCCCAAACACACCAACCAAACGCCCTCTTAATCTTTACTGAAGCATAATGCATTTAGCCCCACTATCAATAGAAACTTTTAACTTTAAAAAAAAACTCCATCCCCATCCCAACCACTATACACTTCTCAAAACTCAAACACATTTAACAATGATGAGGTCAAGAAAACGTCCATATTAATTGCATACAAGAGTTTCTTATTTAAAGAAGCCCCCCATCCGACGACCTTCAGGGATGGATGTAGACCCATCGGGCAGGGATAATGATTCCGGGCCAGGGAGAGGTGGCGACCCTTCTCAAGAACCAACCAATATAAACTTCTCAAATATTGAATGCATTTAACAATGACGTCCAAATTATTTTGGAAAACTGCTTTGCAATGATGAGCATTATGAGGCAAACTAATCACTGAGTTAATTTTAATTAAACTATTAATACCATTTTACTTACATCCCTACTTATTGCCTATAAATAGAGAATGTTCATCTTTTGAAAAACACGAAAAATTGAAATCTTTTTGGAGGTGGGATAGAGCTAAGTCTGGGATCAAACGTCCTTCCCATTCTCTCTTGTATCCCAAGCATTGTGCGGGTACCCTTCTAGTGTGAACAAATATTTTCATTACCTCCTGATTCAACTACAATTTGCAACTAGATATACTACCAGACCTGATAAGTATGTCCAGATTTAACATGTATCATGTTCAGTAAAAAGAATGATGGGAACTGAAATATGTTTTCTTCATCACTTGTATAGAATACACATTTAAATGTGGAAACTATTGGAAGGCATATGCAAATTCAAATTCAGTATCCGCAACTCTGTGTTGAGTTACTTAAGATGCTGTAAGGCATAATCAATCAAATGAAGTAAGGCTTGGATAAAAACCAGTGGTGTATCCAGATGTGGATGCTCAGATTTTGTACAGAGGAAATGGATGCACAAGAGTGTCACCTTCAAATATATGTCAAGCAGTTTACAACGTTCTTGAATGACAGGAACATCAAGTCCAGTTGACAAGAAGTGCTTTGGTGGAAGATGAAGATTATACTCCGGATACTCCTTGAGACGCCGGTGTAACTCCTCAAAATGTCGAAACCTGTATATACCTTGTAATTTGGTTAAAGAAATTACTATACTTGTTATTCAACAAGACCAACACAATTAATAGAGTCTAAAAAAGATCAAGTCAGGAAAGATCATGCGTACACACACACACACATAAAAGAAGACTTAATGATTAAGGAACAATGAATGCAGGATGAATTGAAAGATCATGGCACAATTTTAGCACCTCCTTTTGATAGACCAGCTCACATTGTTCACATCTGTAACAGAGATTGGATAAATAGCGAAAGTCTTAGAGCCGCTCTTCACAATATTGGCACCCAACACCTGCAATAGCAAACAATTTCTATCTTTCACATGCTCTATGTGCTAGGAAACGTTACAACAAAAACACAAGTCGTTTACCTCACATCTTAGTCTAAAAAAAGAATCATCCAACGGTGAACATTTTTGGGCATTAATGGTTGAACTATTACTTTCAGGAATAGAAATTGAAGGGAAAGAAGATGAAGAAGCACTTGTTCCGCTAAAGGTTCTTCCCAATGACTCTCCCTCAGAGTCACCACTAGAGTCCCCAGATTTTAAATGTCCTTTGGAAGAACTCAAAACATCCTGCCCATCACCCAATAGGAAGCTCTTTCTTTCAATCTCCTGCCAAACATCCTCCTTTTGATTGCTTACTCTCGACCTTTTTCTCACAGGATGTCTTTTCGGTGACCCTTCCGATTTTGAAAAGCCTTTTGTTGTCTTCCTCATCTTCTGGCCTTCGTAACTTTCAAGTGGATGATGAATGTAAGTAACAGAATTATTCCTATTACTTCTACCATCCCAGACTTTAGTTCCAGGAGAATTTAAACCTGTGATGTCACTGTTTTCTTCATCTTCACTGGTATAAACGCTGCTGCTCCTTGATTCTTCATCATCCTCATCTTCCTCATAGGAAGTGCCCAAAGGAGGCAGTGATCTGTTATGATCACCATACTGAACCAAACTCCGTGTTGCAGACTGTTCAGTATATCCAGAGAATAGCTTATCGCTTTTGGTGGGTCCATATTTCTCTTCGTGTGAAGCCAATGCATTGGAATGATTGACCACATTTGATGACCTGGCTGACGAACTTTGTTGGACTGCACCTTCTTTTGTTTTGTAATTTCTACCTTTAGCCCACATATTCTCAAAATGCTCAGGGGCCAATGCTTCAGTTCTTCGACGAGAAATAATGTCCAACTTGTCACCCCATTCTCCACCAGGGTGTTGTTTTCGGGTATCTCCTTTATCACCAATGCCAGGGTCTGATGACACAGAATTCAAAGAATAGGTAGAACTGGTATTAATTGAAAGCAATGGGTCCTTCGAATGAACACTGGTGGCATCGTCTGTGGCAGAATCAGAATTATCTTTCTTTAACTGTGTGAGCTCCACACCCTTGACAGAAGGATCTAGCGACACAGAAATTTGACTAGACATTTTTGGGGATCCATTTGGCTTCGACTGCGAGTTCACTTGTTCTGTGTCAGTTCCTTTATTAGGCTTTCTTGCCGAGATGACCAGATTTTCAATCCTTTCATTAATGAACCTAAAGCCAAAAAATGGGAGAAAATAAAGACCGTGACAGGATCAACCAAAAAAATAAAACACTAAATCAACTGAATTTGTAACCTTGGATTGGCTAAATTCACAACAGGTCGTATTACTGCACAAGCAAGAATTTCCCTGACTATGTAGCGAAATAAAGAGCACTGCAGATCCTCAGGCCTGAACGTGAAAGAGATGAAACCATCCATAAGATGCTGTAGAACCTACAAGAAATAAAACAATATATTAAAATCTAAAGGAAATTATCAACTAGAATAAATTACATAAACAAAGTCAATAAACCATATGAAAAATCAAAAAACAGTGCAAAAAAACCTTGTACTCAGCTCCGGCAGAAAATAAAGCAGGGTGCAACTTATTCTCAGCATAAAGCACAGCTTTGAGTTCGACATCTCGTTGTGCAATTGTCAAAGACTGCTGCTTCATAATCTTCATCTGACTTGCACGGAAAAGCTCCAAGTGTGTGCAAAAGAGTTTGATAATATCCCTACAATGTTTCAAAACAAACAAAAATTATAGGTAAGAGAAGTTCAGATCAGATCCTTTAACTAATCAATAGGATGAGAATTGAAGCATAACAACCTTGTTAGAAGATCAATAAGGTTGATATTTCTCATGCGGCTAGAGAACTCGCCGAGCACACCATTAATGATCAACACCAGCTCGTCTGGACCTTGTTTGTCAGGGGTTATGCGGGAGTACCATAGATCAGTGACCCACTCGGAAACTATATGTCGGGTAAACTGATCTACTGCATCCTCTACTACAGGAGAATTTACTTTCCTTCTCCACTCAGACTTTACCAAGAGAAATTTAGGCTCCATGGCTGGTTTCTTTTGAGACAAAACATCTTTGGCTGAGGATGGGTTTCTGCTGTATGATGCAGCTTTCCTCCGCAGGTCATAATCCAAAGTAAAATAACGAAGACTAACAATTAAGAAGAGCGCAGCAGGTAAGTTCACCAACACCGAGGAGCTTGTCACTGAAATAAATTCAAAATAAAGGTGTAACCATGCCATCAATCAGAAAGATACAATATTACATATCTATATCATAATACAAATGAGCATTAAATTTGAGATCACCAAGAGAGATGATGTATTTTCCCACCTGATCTTTTGGGTAAGAGAGTAGTAGGGGAGACCAAAGAAGCCTTCGGCCTTCCATTATGAGAAACAAGAGAGATATTATTCTATAATTAGTTTCTTTATTCAAGAAATGGATTCACCTACTGCAGTTAAGTTGGATGATGACAAAATGAGAATTTTATGTTTTAGGGCGCTACAATATAATGACCCTTACCATTGGTCAAAGAAAGAAAAGAATAAATTACAAGGTAGAAAACGTGATAAGAAGCAACTTATATGCATTCTCTAATAATAGTGTGCCTCCTATCTGTGATGTGTGTGCCTTTGCCTCGAACCTTGGCTTCTGGAACCCTTAGTGGCTTAGTGCCTTGTGCCTAGAGGAAAGTAAAATATAAGACATCGAAGGTTGAATTCGATATGCATGCTGAGTTTTGCATACTAACTAATGTATATAAATATGTGTGTATGGTGTGTGTATTGGTTTTATGAACTCACTAAGCATGTAAGGCTACCCTTTTGTGGGGCGACATTCTTAGAATAAGTGCAGGTAATTATATTGGTAGTGCTGGAATGCTTGAAGGCTTAACTTTTGGAAATTTGAGCTGTGATTGTGCGAAGTTTAGAAAATTTCTGTAATGGGTATGTTTAGCAATAAGAAAAAAGATTGGGATCATGTACTATGATACTCTTTTGCAAGTGAAGTTTTAATATTACCGTATTTTGTAAGTATAGTAGGATCTTGGGCGAATTATTATTGAATAAAACGTTATGTTATTGGTTGGTTGTATACTTAAGCATGTAAATATAGACTCCGACATTCATGACCACAACATGACTAAATCTTTGGCTACTCCCCCTCTTCCATAAAGGTACCCATGATCTGCTTGCTTAATATGACTACATGGAAGCACACAACACTTTGTAGCCGACAAATTTGAATGCACTAATTTCCTCTTTTACGTAAGAAGAAAATGTAGCCATGTCTGGCAAAAAGATACATACAGATTTGAAGACCACCACAAATCAAACTAGAAATTCCAAAATAAACTTGAGTAGGACAAGCCTAAGTCGTCACTGATCAACCAAGCAATACAAAATTCAGCACCAGTTTATTAAATCATTAACCCAAGACATGAATTAAATGCTAGGTTTGGAGAAACAACTAAAAATTAAGTTCTAAGTCTCCACATCAAAAGAAACACTTGGACAAGTAATAGAGAATGTGTGATTGCAGCAGCTTTTCTTGTAGATATGTATGCTGAAACTTGAAAGTTGCTTTTTGAAGAAGTTTCTTGGGTAGGGTAGAACAGATAGAGAGAAAAAAAGCACCAGTCTTGACTTGACAAAGTAAATGTGGTGGAATTAATGAAATCAGAACACAACATAAATTGACAAAAACAAGTTCCTAAACAATATTCTTTCTGTTTAACTTCATTAGTACATTTACTTATTTTTAAGCATCTACCCTTTTGGCTTTAATTGGTTCTTCCGATCTAATTTCTTATTTGTCTTCACTTCAAACTTCAGATACCTTTACAGAAAGTGATGATGTTAGAACATGAGGTTTCTCATAATAACTTTTCTGCCATGGTCAAAAAAACTATCAACCTTCATCTCTTCACCACTTCCCCCTCTCATCATTTTCATGCTATCGTTTGTCTTCGAATTTCTCTTTTTCAACCTTCATAGACTTTGTTCTCTCCGAAATCTTTATCAGCCAGCTTTTACCCTAACGTATCCATCTTTTATTTATTAATCAGCATGGTTCTATAGACAGCTAAAGTAGTATCACTGTTTTACTAATATTCCTTAAAAGGTTGTGCTTTATAAAAGCAAGACGGACATTCAGACAACTAGGCTTGAAAGGAGCAAGGTTAGATTTAGATGAAATTTTAAAAGGTTTCTAGGAAAGGACGGCAGCCAGTGTGTATTCCCAACCGTTTACACTTTTTCAAACCCAATCCCACAATCCATCCTGCTGTGTATCGAGTCACTTGGCCCATGAAGCAAGATGCGTCACATTAATTCCACTTTCGGAAATGACCTGATTTGTTAACTTATAAGAACCACCAGTTGTTTTAATACATACGCTCGTACTATTATAGAGATAAGTTATCATAAGTAGTGTTCAATTTTGGCATAATATCAATACTAGTGGTATGTTGTTTATATGCATTAACTTGAACTGAGGAACCAAAAAAAGATGTAACTAACAACTAAAGTAGGTAGAGTAAACCTTGGTGTTGAAACTTGCTAGAAAATTTTTTTTTTCCCTCTTATTATTCCTCTTTATATGAGCATTAAAAAATTTTTCAAGAATAGTCACAATCTACAGATTTACCTGGTAACTAACCTGGGAGTCTAACACTCTAACTATACAAAATAAGTAGCTACTTGTTACCTTGTTAATATTTCTTTTCCGGTCCTGGTTATATGGAGAGCACAAAAACCTGACACTAAAAACGAACTAGAAAATGAAATCAGTATTCTGTGGCCGAACTTTTATGTAGTCTGTACTTGGCACATATGGACCATTATAAGATTAATTGCCTCATTATTTCACTCTTTCAGGCATGTGTAATTTCTGCAGCAAGCAGATTGCAAACTTCAAAAAAACTTATGCATGCCACAAGTGGTTCAGTAGTATGAATTAATATTACCGGAGCCTGATTCAAACATGGCTATGATCATATCAATGAAATTGGAA
Source organism: Centrapalus pauciflorus (assembly GCA_020465985.1). Classification (NCBI taxonomy): domain Eukaryota; kingdom Viridiplantae; phylum Streptophyta; class Magnoliopsida; order Asterales; family Asteraceae; genus Centrapalus; species Centrapalus pauciflorus. The sequence continues at coordinate 185,082 of JAANYP010007002.1, read as the reverse complement.
ACATGGACATAAATATAGAAACATTAAGAATTAATAAACTAATACAGCTCATGAATCAACCAATTTGAGTTAAAGAATAATCAAATAACCCAACTTATTTCCAAACTATTATACCTATTCATCTCCTTCCCATGTATGCTGAAGTGAAAGAAACCCTCTTCGATGTACAAAATACAGTGACGTGGCACGGTGCAATACACAAAAACTACAGGCATTGAACAAATGCAAGGTCTTACTTGACAGTTTGTGTAAGGCCAATAAAAAGACGCACACTTTCTTACGGCCCAAAAGGATCATTAAAGAGATTAGATGTACCTCCCAATGGCAGTTAGCCTATCATTCATGAGGAAAGTTTCAAACTACACCAATTACTGACTAATCTAATTAATCGACGCCAGACAAGTAGGTTATACCAATGATATATCAATTAGCATTTCAAACAAATTAAAAGCCCTAATGTACGAATGAACATGCATATATAACATGTGAGGAACAATTTGGGTAAAGTGAAACGCACAATTTGGAGTATAAGAGGGCACTTACACGACATGAGATACGAAAGCCCGACAACGCACATGGACAGGAAAACAATCCGTTTCTTGGCTTCATCGACAAGGTCCCGAGCGGTCACTGTTTGCCTGCCACTGTTCATTTTTCAGCACTCCGATCAATCAACAATCTTCACGGCAACAAATTCATAGTATAAATTCAACAAATTCGCGTTTTCAATCTCGCAATCCAATAGCTTTCTAAGAGGAATTCAACAACAAAATGATCGTAGATAAAAAAAGAGAGGCCAAGAACAGTGATCTGAATTACAGATTGGAGAAAAGGAAAACCCAGTTGGAAAATTCAAGGTTTTATGCAATCTGATTGACTGAAAAAGAAGAATTGTTTAACAGATTGATGGTTTTTTAGGTTAAAGGGGGAGTGTGCCGTTATTCACCTTTTTCAACTATAGGCTTCGGAATTGGCTGAATGCCAGCCACTCTGCCCACTCCTCAGTATTATTATTATTGTTAGGTTTATTAAAGGAGAGAAACAAAGGGTTTGAGGAGTCCATTTCATCAAATTAATATATCTTGTGAAATTCTTGACATATGGTGCACATTAAAAATTAATTATTATTTTTATGAATTTTGATTGTATTAATAATATACTAGGTTATTACCCATGTATTACATGGGTTAATTTTAAAAATTGATATTTATATATATGTATTTTATAATAATTATATGAATTATAAAGTTTGCTTAATTTTAGTTAGTTAGTTATTAAAATAATCCATATTAGATTTACATAGATTTGATTTGCTTTAAAATTTAAATATAAAATCAGTTAATGACGTGGCAAAATGAGAGAGAGCGACATGTGGCAATTTAAATGAGAGCATGTCATGTGGCATTTAGTTAATCTTTTAATAGCATGTCATGCAGCGTACCAGAAGGTACCACGCTTAAAATTAATTTTTTTTTCATGAACATATTTTAATTAACATTATGAAGATCATATGTGAATTTCACGCAAATCCGAACACTCTAAGTGCATAAAATCACGCATCACATATATGCACGTTCACATACATCCAAATATATGTATATGTGAGTTCACATCATTTTTTACGAGCTCGGAGATGTGAATGTATGTGAAATTTACATATGATCTTTATAACGTTAACTAAAACATGTCTATGTAAAAAAATTTCTAAAAAAGAATTTTTAAAGGTGGTACCTTCTGGTACGCTGCATAATGGGTGGTACTCTCTCGCACCAGAAGGTACCACCTTTAAAAATTCTTTTTTAGAATTTTTTTTTCATAGACATGTTTTAGTTAACGTTATGAAGATCATATGTAAATTTCACATACATTCACATCTCCGAGCTCGTAAAAAATGATGTGAACTCACATATACATATATTTGGATGTATGTGAACGTGCATTTATGTGATTCGTGATTTCATGCACTTAGAGTGTTCGGATTTATGTGAAATTTACATATGATCTGTGTAATGTTAATTAAAACATGTTAATGAAAAAAATCCAAAAAAATTACTTTTAAGGGTGGTACCTTCTAGTGTGCTGCATAATGACTCACTTGAACCTATATGTGTGTGTGTGTGTATATGTGTCCACTAGTTAATGGTATTAATTTCAGCTAGACATTCTATTTCATGTAAATTACACTATTAATGAGAAAAGTTTCGCATTAAATTCTTTAATTGAAATATAGAACTAATTATATGAATATAAGCACCAACTTAACTTTGAACATTGTACCACGTATTAAAATCACAATTAGATACGATCCTACATCCCACCTACAGATTTCATGCATGATCGTTATAGGTCATTTTATAACAAGATCGAATATAGAATCGTAAAATTTGTTACAGATCCGATCATACCTTTTATCCGGTCCAGATAATTTACCTAGTTTTCTCATAAGATTATTTCCAAGAGCATAAAATTATATACTGATTTGATCCTATCTTTTACCAGAATCCAACAATTTTACATGGTAGGATAGTATGGATTGAACTGCTAGCATTTTTAGCATGATTGTATACGTTCAAAACATGAAACGTACATCGGTTCATAATTTAATTTATAAATATTTATTTGGAATGTAATATAATATGGTTATGATATAAAATTACAAATTATGATACCTGAAGAATTAAAAACTAGTGATTTGTGATGGAATCTTATGATCTAAATCTGATCCTACGATCTTGATTTTGCAGAGACGAAAATTGTTCTAGGTAATATATTGATCTTGACAATGTTGCGTTACAATGATGATAAACATTAAATGTCATTTGTTGTTGATGATAATCCATATAAATATTTGTACGTGGTTTTCATATTTAAAATTTTTAGTGTAACATTATAAATATATTTGTATAGTTTCAAAAAACCATAACGGAATATCATCATACGCATCAAGGTTATCAAGATCGCGATTAAGATAGGATCAGTATATCCTACGATCCCACCTTTTGACTTTGATCAGGATCAATATTGGACTGATATCTAGCATGATCCTAAGCGAGATCATGTGATCGATTGTAGGATCGGACATCGATTTGATCCTACTCTTTAATCGGTATTTTCATAGCATCGTTTACTGATCTAATCCTATATTTTATTTAGATCAAATCATTTACCCAGTAGGATAATGGGTTGAATCATATGATCATAGGATTGTTTGACTATTTTGCGTAGTTGTAAACATCCGAAACAATAGATGTTGTTTTCCAATTTAATGTATAAATATTTTTTGAAATATTATGTAATTAGTTTATGATGTAGAATTATAAATTATGGTACCTAGAATTTTTTTGAAATATTATGTTAAGGTTTGTTAAGCTTAATAGAGTTATTGCTGAAGCCTAAAAGAAACAACAAAGAACCTTAACAACATCGATTAAAACTTAACAAAGTTGTTGCTGAACCTTAACACTAAAAAAAGCTTAACAGCAGCCGACAAACCTTAACAGTTGTGGTTGTTGATATCAAGGTTATTGATGTTAAGATTCAACAATTGTTGATGTTAAGGTTGCTTAAGTAACTAAAAGCTTAACAGCAACAGATAAACCTTAACACATGTTGTTGTTGTTATGATTCAACAATTGTTGCTGTTAAGATTGCTTTTGCTGTAAAGATTCGGGAATGCCACCGGCCACTAGATGATTAATTAACTACAAAAATGTCACAACGTCTTTTAAGCCCTCCATCAGATGTCGACTTAACTACAAAAATATCACCGTGTTTTTTGAGCCCTTAGATCAACTTTTTATCAAATCCAATGACCAACATTCTTTCTCACCTTCTCACAAAATAAAATTTTTTCACAAGATCCCACCTCTCTCTCTTTCTCTACACACACACATACACACAAGTTAATATCTTGTATTTATAATTTCATTTAGTCGTTCTAAAATATAATATCCTAGATTTTCAAATGAGTTTTTTATTTTACTTATTTTGTTAAATTCATTTAGTGTAACTTTTGAGATTTATAACACAATAGATTTTTATAGCTTTGTATTTAAAGATAATTCACGTTTAAAAGACATATATTTCTAAATTCTTATTTGTTTTTAAGCACATAGTGGGTAACTATAGATCGAACCGCAAGTAAACCGTCTTCAAATACGGTTTACATTTTTCAACTAACCAAATTGAACCGAAAATCCACATCCCTAGTTGGGGTTTTTATGTGACAACAAAAATGGTTGTTGGTTTTAATCAAAAAATGATCAAACTTGATGATTCTTTTATGTAAAAACCTTTTTTCTTAAATGGAGATGACTTAATAAACTTTTTTTTTTAATAAAAAAATGTAAAATAAAAAATAACTGAATTAAATTATGTAAGACATCATTTTCTTATCATCAAGCCTATTTTGCTTTTATTTAATGTAAGTAAGTAACACTGTTATAGAAAACGACGATTGATTATTACATGGATTAATTAATTATAATGTCATTTTAAATTGAAATAAATATTCATTAAAAATGACAAAAAGCTTAAGTCATTCACTAAAGAACAATATGTTAGATGAGATGCATCATCAATCTATCCAAATCATAATGGATATTATTATGGGCTAATTTTTAAGTTACAAGTTTCATAGAAATCTTTATATAATGAATTTAGACATGTTATAAGAATAAAATAAATTTAAGGTTAACAACATTCATAATGAGGGATGGTTAAATTTGACATGCTTAAAATAAAATATATGGATTGTTGAAATTAAAAATTGAAACCGAACCACGATCTCAATTGGTCAATTTTTTAATCTAGTTTTTAATTCGTTTCAATTTATTATGATTTTTATCTTTATATAAAAACTCAAAAAGTCTCGTTTTCCTAGCTTTGCTCATTAAGTAGATTTGTATGTTTTAAGTTACAACTAACTGATTACATGTAACTAGGGGTGATCAACGGAGCCGATAGGTACCGAACCAGGACAGGTACCGACCGATACCGAATTAATATATTCGGTCCTGTACTCGGGTTTTAAATTTCTTAAATTTCGGTATTCGGTACTCACGGTTTCGGTACCATATTTATCCCGAATATCCCGATCCCGAACCGAATACATATGTTCAATTGGATATTTGGTACCGCTTGGGATTTGGGCAAATATGGGTACTGCCTTTATGCAAAAAGAAGGTGCAGTGCATGAAGCAAGAGATTATTCGGTATTCGGAACTCGGCATTCGGGTGCAATCTTTGGTAATTTATGTTTAATATTTGGTACATTTTCCTAATTCGGTCCCAATACGTGATTGGCACCGAAAACCCGGTCCCAGAATCGGAACCGAACCGGTACCATATAAAATTAATTGGTTCGGTATTCGGTTCTTTCACAACTCCTAATTCGGTTTCAGTACCGGTTCGGTACGGTACAGTATCGAGCTCACCCCTACATGTAACATACAATATCAAGTTATACATAGGGGTGTTATTCGGGTGGGTTAAATGGGTATCGGGTTATTCGGGTTTGAGGGTGTGGGTTATTTGGCCGAACCCGAACCAAATAAGAAGACGGGTTAATCGGTTTCGGGTTAAATGGGTATCGGGTTAATCGGTTTGGGTTAAACGGGTTATTCGGTTTTGATATAAAAAATGAAATACTTTACAAATTAGTTTAAAGAGGTTAAATAGGTTGGGTAATTTGGATACACGAGTTAAATGGTTTGTCTATTAAAATTGGGTATTTAAATCTTTAAAATTTTGTATATAAACAATTCTAATTCTAATTAAAATTGGAAATTTAAAAATAAAATGGGTTATTCGGGTTATTTGGGTACCCGAATAAACATGAATCCTACCCGATACCCGAACCGAAATTGTTATTCGGGTACCATTTAACCCGATTAACAAAACCGAAAACCGAATAACCCGACCCAAATAACCCGTTTAAGATTCGGTTCGGGTGGGTTATTCGGGTTCGGTTATTTTGCACACCCCTAGTTATACATCTCCTAAATAAGCTTATTGAGTGTTAAAAAAAATAATTTAAAAGCTATGATTTTAAACTGAAAATTTTTTGAATGGTGTAAATTTCAATGTTGGCCAATGAATTATAATGATATGAGATACATTTTTCTCATCATATTTACTTTTTTATACATTTATAATATAAAGCTCCGAAATGATTTGTATGCCTACAAATAAACCTAAAAATATAATCATGACATGCGACAAAATTAAAGGAAGAGATGGAGAGTGAAAAAATGTTCATGTCACGTGTTAGACATTAAATGCATTAGATCGATTTTTAGGCATATGAATTATGTCTTAAAAAAATGATTGTGACATGCTACAAAATGGAATGAAGAAAGAATAAGAAACTACACATGTCATGTGTCAAAAACTAAATTTATTATATTGATTTTTAGATATATGAATTAGACTTATGTATCTACCATGGTCATTCTAATCATTTTTGGAGGCCCGGACAAAACTTAGAAGAGGGTATGTATGTATGTAGGTTCAAATAAGAGGGTTAATATTTAGGCTCGGGCTCATTTAACCCGAGCTTTTAGCGAGTCGAGCTCGAGTATCTCTGTTTATTTACATCCATAGCCGAGAGAGAGTGTGGGGGAAAGAAATAGGGAGAAGTATATGAAAGGTGATTTATTGATTTTAATTTATTTTCTAAATTTAATGCACCATTAATCTCTTATCCGATGCATTGAAGTTTTTATTTGAACCTCAATACATACACATGTATGTACGTATGTGTATGTAGATGTACAATAGTTGCCCGGTCTCCGTCCATAAGGAAGGAAAAAACATTGTCATTTACCTTTTAATTAAACTACTGTCAAATTTGGGGTCTGGACAGTCTTCTTTAACGTCTGATAATTACTTTATTTTTAATAAAAAATATTTAGAACAATTTATTTTGTCGCCAATCAATCAAAATAACCAAATATGATAACTGATTATGTTATTCAAGGACTTAACATCACTTGTTAGTTATCTTATAACAACAATAAAGAATAGTTGGTTTTCCAAATTGAAAAATATCTACACCCTTATATTATATTACAATAAATGTAATGTTATTTTTCCTTGAATGTCAATGTAATTTAATTATTCATCAATTAGCACGTTTCAATAGTTAATTACCCTTAAATGACGATGCAAATAGTTAGTTACCCTTAAATAACATTGTAAAGTGTTGCTATTACAATGAAATCTACTCTACATTTCCGGATTTGCAAAGCAAGTATGCAGTTTCTTTACTTACAAAGAAAAACATACAAACACAAAGAAAAAAGACTAACAAGCCTTTTGAGGTTCAAGCTCGAAACCATTTTATAGTTAGTTATATATGTGGAAGGGCTAATAATCGATAATCATGCTAAACTATCATCTAAACACCGTAATCCTGGTTTCTGGGTATCAGGAGATTAAACTTTTAAACCTGATGAGCGGTATATAGTATCATTCTAAAGCTCGTCTTTAGCGACATTCTGCTCGTCTTTTATATGTTTGTTGATTAGAATCGCCAAATCCTTTGAGCTAGACTTTGTAGGCAGCTTGATCTGCATTAAAATAGCAACACATATTCAGCCAAGTTAGTCCTAAACACAAGCTTTCAATCCAGAACTAATGTCATGAAGAAAATGACTCACGGGGTTCGACTTGTTGCTCCCTGGGTAGAACAGAAGTGTCGGATAGTCATCTGCCTGCAGAACCGTAGTAACACAATGAAATCAGGAAAAGTTTTGTACCTGTTTGCAGCGATATATATATTCTTCAATTTTGAACATCTGTGATTAGGTTTAGAGCACTGACCTCCAGTTTTGGGTGCTCGTTAACTGAGGCATCAATCTTTGCAAAAACCAGATTTTCCAACCCCTTAAAGTGTTTTGCCAATTTCTCCACTTGTTTGCTTGTAGTTTCGCAGTTCAAACACCATGGTGTGTGTATCTTGAATATGGAACAATAATTCAATATCGAAACAAGGTAATCAAGACTCTTTTGAGAGAGGAACGAAGTAATATCTCATCATGACTATTTGTTTACACGAAGAATGATAATTCTAAACGGTGTAAAAATGGATAATCACCTCTAGAATGATGTTCTTGGAGCTGCTTAGAACCAACTCATCAAAAGTCTTCCCAACAACGGTTAGAATGTCTGCACCTTTCTGCAATTTCACAATCAAGACACAATTATTTGTAACACGAGATTTTGAATATGAATCTAACACCTCAAGCGCAAAACAGTAGACTGGTCCATCGTCTTGCAATTAGAGCTCCATTTTCAACTTTTTTGCTTAGTAGATTTTTATGTGTTCATTTTTTTCCACTTGAAGTTCAATTAAATCACATGAAACCCAACTATCCAAGATTCCCTTCAATCGCATGTTATCTTAGGCAGAAAGCTCGATAATATATGCATGGTTTTTATATTTTATTTAGAATCTCTAGTTGAACCAGCCAAAAAAAGTATCATGCTTTCATGCAAGACCATTGCAGGCCTCGATTCAAATTGATATAAAATTTTCTCTCAAAGCACTTATTTGTCTATTTTTTCGTAGAACGTACCTAGCATGCTCCCATTTGTGTCAATGGGATCTCACAATGAAATTAACAAAGTTAATTTTGTACTAAATAACAAGAACTGAGGATCTCACATTATCAGGTATCGCTTGGGACTTGTAGAACGGAGGCAGACTACCCTTTAGAAGCCCTGAGCAGAACTCCTAGAGGGGGGAAAAACTAGAGTTAGATCACATGCATAAAAGTAAGATTTAAAGATCAAAGTGATTGCATTAGTACTTCTATTTTTGTTGGTGTTGGATCTGACTCTAACAAGTACTTGGCGCCACTTTTGTAATCAAATGCAGTTACCTATCAAACACATCGAAAAATCATTAAATCATCAATAAGTTTGAACTAAGTTGAAGAAGACAGATGTTTGATTGGTATTAGAGAGGTTAATAGAAGAAGCTAACAAGAGTGTCATCTGAATCTTCAAGACCAAACAAAGTTAAGAACGGTTTTGCAAGATTTTCGTCTTTGATGTCTACAAATACAAACATTATCTGCACCGAGAAGATAAAACTAAGAAATGAGATGATGAGTTTAGGATATGAGGTTTAAGATTTAGTATATAGTTTTGACAATAAGTTGTCAACCTTTGATTTGAACTTCATGGCAGCATTTTGAAATGGCTCTAGTAATTTCTTGAAGTCTTCAGCTTCTGCAAAGACGTAAACCTGGAACATATATACAAAACAATGGGAACTTAAAAATGCAAAAAACAACGAACGGTCACATAGAAAAATTGTTAAATCAAACATTTGAATCATGTTTGGACAACCTACCCTGGCTTACGATTATTTTATTACTTAAGGGTCAAATAATCAGTATGATACCGGCCGCAACAAAACTAACATCACAGGTTACTAATATTTTTTACCCTCATTTTATTTATTATTTACTCAAAAAGCAAGAATTTGTGAAACATTTTAGCAGCATCAAAAGCAATTATTACAACTTCAAACAATAGAAGCACACATTGAAACACTATCTTAGCATCATTGTTTATTACATCTAATTCTAATTATTCAATATCCGTATACCGCTAATCACTTTCAAATTTCAAGACACTCATTCTAACACCCTTAATATAGTGTACCAAGACTGCTTCAGTCGATCATCTACCAAACTTCAATTGGGAGATTCAGCACATTAAAAGAACAAATATAGTACTTAAAACTTGAAAATAAAAAGTGATAGAAACCTGAAGTTTATCGCTGGCATAAACTTTGACAGAATTCACTTCGGTTAGAAAAGTGACCAATGGGAACTTGTTGTTGTTCAAAAATTGCAGAACCTTGTCCTTTTCGAAAGATTCCTCTGAAAAAGCAGATGAGAATAACATTATTAACATCAACCAGACAGAGAACCAAAAACAATTGTAGGATCTTCCAACTTTCTTGCTTCTTTCTTTTATAACAAGCTAGTTTCAACTTGTTTAGTTTACAATAAGGAAGTTTTGTTCATCAAGTTGTTTAGTTTACTTAAACATGAAAAGAGTGGAAAAGTAGCATACATCCCTAAACAAAAATTTGTCACCAACGATGGTGTACATGCAATTCACGTATATCAAATGTATAGACTTTACACAATCAAATCTTAAACTTACCGTATGAAGTGTATCTTTCGGGCTCACTTTTAACAATACCAAGAAATGAGGTAGTGGACTTAACATCTGGAAATAAAATATTGGCAACCTCCACACTGTTTGTCTCAATAAACTGAATCTCATTGTCAGTAGTTGCTGCCTTGACAAATTCATCATAATCAAGTCCCTGGTAAGGTTTAGGTATGCACATGAATTAACAGGAAGAATATGGGTGATTGGTTGCATGTATCAACACAGTCTTAACATGCTATTAGCATAGAACACCAGAGAACATATACATCATAATCAAGATTATACAAGAAAGATATAAGCTTTTGTCATCTACTCATCTTAAGTTGCCTTTCAAGATCATACAACTCCATTTGCGCATAAACTTTTTTTTTTTTGAGTAATTAAGAAACGGAAACACAAACCCACATACCTCATATTTATCAAATAAACCAACTGCAAACATAGAATGTTTCTTAAGGACATTGTGTGCTTCATCGATGGAGTTGATTCTGATGATAGGCATACCCGTCTTCTTCCTCACCCAGATCACAATTTCTTCCCTAATTCACAAGAAACCCCCAACCCAAATAAATCAAAATTAACAGACTGTACACACCCATTCTTAAATGCTTGTAACATTGGAAAACACTTGGATTTCTGAAGTACAGTTAATAATTAGTCACTTTGTTCGGATGTGCATTTTGAAGGTGATTATGTGATAATTGTGAGTTCAAGGTTTGGGTAACTGTAAATTTGATTCATCGAATGATCAGTTCGAATAATCAATTTGATTCTAGCTACAAAAACAGGGGTTATAAAAGCATGGTTTATTGGTTTAACTGTAAAGTTGGGTATATATTGTTACCTTATCTTTTAGTTGATTATTTCCTTAAATAATCAGAATGCCAAACTTTTAACACCACTGAAAGTGATTGTTGCAATTTCAAGCGGAGAAGCACACATCCTATAATTATTCAATGTGACATCATCACTTTCAAAATGCACATCAGCCCTTTTTCTTCTTCTTTTTTTCCCCCTCTCTCTGACATCAACGGAAAACCAGAATTGAAAAGAAAACTTACGAAGAAAATCCACCGGTGTAAGGTTGAGAAGTGGCATTAACAAACAGAAGCAGAGTTGGATAGCCTTTGATCCCAAGATTGGAAGCTACTTTGGGATACCTCTCAGCATCAATCTTTGCCATGAGAATGGGATTCTTTAATTCATTTAAAGAAGTAGCAGCCTCTGCAAACCTAGGCATAAGCTCAGCACTTCTAACACACCAAGGCGCATAACCCAATACCAAAATATATTCATTTCCATCAATTGCTCTCTGCGTATTATCATTATCAAGTTCAAGAACTATTCTTTGAGCCTTGCTCAACACCTCCGCCTCCGATGGATGGTGGGTTCCACCGACTTCTTCTTGTTCTTCTTCATCTAATGCTATAAGATCCTCAATTTCATCAGAATCTTCATTGGCAGTTACACTAATCAAGAAGCTGAGTGAAAGAAGAAGAATTATTGTGAGATGGACGAATCTTGAAGAGGGTTTTGGAGTAAACATCATAAAGATTTGTGGGTCTAAAGAGAAGAAATGTGGATTGTGATTGAGATCTGTATTGATGGATTCAAGAATCAAGATTTATGCCTTGAGGTTTAGCAAGAATGAAATCAAGATCTCTCTGTGTGAAAGTTGAAATTAGAAATGGGGAAGCAACACTGCTTTTATCTTCCCGTGCGACGTGCAGTGAGTAACGGGATTCAGGTTTGGACTGTCCACTTTTGGCCTTTTTTTTCTTCCTTTGTATTGGGTGGACTTGTGTATCAAGTATTTTAAGAAGTAAAATTGCTATTATGTATTTATGTTTGACTTTTTTCTTATAAAAATATTGGATTATATAGACCATAGAAATATAGAATAACAGGTATAGAATTAAAATTAACCTTTTTTATTATTAGTTTTCGAGTTAGGAGAGAAAAGAAGATGTATATTAAACAAATAAAAGAAAGAAAATAAGGGTAAGAAAATTGTGTTTTTGAGTTATAATTTGACTAAAAAAATTGTATTTTATGTTTTTGACCAGATAAAAGAACATAGACATACTTTAAAAATTCATGAAACAAACTACAATGATAGACTGTTGCTCCTGAAAAACCATAAACTGACTTGAAACTACTTTGACTAGTTGACTTCATAAGTATGTGAAATTAAATGTTCTCAACACTAAACCTATAATTTCATAAAGAAAAATTATATAAAGAAAAGTTTCGATTAAATATCTTTTAACCATTCAAAATTCATGAAAAAAAATTGCCAACAACTGGATGAATTGATTATATTTGCTGACTTTGAATATTTTTCAATCATATTTTTTTAGAAATGATTTATTATTTATGGATAAATATATAAAAACCTTCAAATTTACAGTGTTTTTCTATCAAGTTTTTTGATTAATATTTTGTATCATAGATTATTCCATTAATCAATTTGTTAAAAAAATCACAACTTCACGAATTCATATTGCTTCACGAATTCCTCACCTTGGATTTACGCAATAACATAGAATGTCATATTTGAAATTTTTTACACATTTAATAAGCATATGTCGACTTATTTCCAACACAAAAAACATCAAATACCGTGATTTATGTTTGTGCCAACAAAACTTGTTGATTTATCTATTTAACGAGTTCATATAGATTTTTTTTGTTATATACATGAAACACTAGTCTCTTTAAAAAAATTATTGTTTCGACCTATCATTTTGCTTTAATTTTTGTATCTCGTTCTAGCTACCAACTATACAAACTATATATTATTACGCCAACCTAAATTTTTGTTTAAATTTTTTTCCTTTTACCAAGGATATTGGACATTTGATGCAAAAAATTTTATTCATAAACTTAATTGGAAAGAAAATGTTACTAAAATTCTACGTAAGAGAGCCGCATGGATCAAACAACCTCTTAAAAAAGAATTCATTTTTAGGAATTTATGAAAAATTTTGATTAAGGAACTTAATTAAAAAAATATTAAGTTAAAGATATTTTGCATAAATAACAAACTTGGATGATTTAGTACGAACACGGAATCAAACTTGGATGATCTTTTGATCATGAGCTTTCACTTTCCGATAACAACAATTTGTGCTAACAGAGTATCCAAAGTTTGTTGTGTAATAATACACAAGAAAAATGTGTTACATCTGACTGACAAGAATTCATTTGTATATAATATGTTTCCCAATGAAAATTAAGTAGATAAGATAAGTTAACTTCCCAAATAACCGTTAAACAATAGTTAGCATTGTTGTTTTAACAACAACCAAAGCTACACATCAGCATAATCTGCAAAACAACATTGTTTAACTAAATTTTGTTTGCTTTAGTAAACTGATAATTGAAATACATTTTTAACACGTTTAAATAAAACTAGAATAAATACAAAATATGTCATAAATAAAAAAGTCTAATAATGTACAAACACAATAAATATGATAAGTTTATGCATCAAAGCTTTTAACAAGTAGAAATTTAAATTGTCTGTTTTGTTTAGTTCAATCAAACAAGTTCAAAAATTAACCCAAACCAATTTTATTTACTTTTATCAAACAAATTGAGATTTAAAACAACTCAAATATATGCATTTTAATATGAGAAGAGAAGCACATGAAATCATCTCCATTCTTTATGATGATGGAATGGGGGATGTGAATGATGTTCTTGGTCATATATTGATGATAGATCCACTTATAGAAAGGACATTTTATTACCACACCAACCAACATTTACACATTTTTCAACTTACTAAGAGAAGTATGGAGTCTTGACTTGAGTATAGCAATTCAAACTCATTTTTTTTATCCATATTCAGTTGGAAAATGAAGACATATTTGACCAAAACTCAAACCTTTTTTTACAACATTACTCAATTCATTCTTGAGAGGATCATTCACTTGTAAGTGCAAGAACTCTTTCTGAATTTGATTGGTATCATTGTATTCGATTTCACAGTCACGTTGCATGATATCTGTCTTTGATGCTTCGTTGTTACCAATTTACCGACAACTTCCCCTTTTGACCTGACCTCGAACTCCAACCTCAATGGGATTTCGAAAACTCCAGTATCAGAGACCACTAGACTTGAACCCGCACCATACAAGGGGACTTTGGTTGCTTCCAAGCTCACGATGGATGTCCTTCGGCTCTTTCGTTGTTGAAAATACTTCTTCAACTGAAATCACAAATAAACAGATGGTTTCTTGTGGTGTTTGGATCAATGCAATATATATATATATATATATATATATATATATATATATATATATATATATATATATATATATATATATATATATATATAGTCAAATTTACACCCATAATTACTAGATTAAAGCCAATGATAGGTAGGCAACAATTCTTGGTTTATTTCAATAGTCAATTTCGTCTAAAATTTTTACTTGCTCCTCCAAATCCTACTTATCTTAACTCTACATAACCAAGAATCGAAGTTAGAACTAACCTGACCCGTTGCAATGACAATCTCCGAATAGATTAGGTTCACCGGGGTGGAGCTAACATGGATCCCAAAGAATGTAGCCGGGTTATGAACACCAAGCCGCAAGGAACCATTGATTGTTAGCATCTTGGTTATGACTCCAGATGAGTCCGAACCCTCCCCAATGTAAAGGCTATTCACAGCCAAACTCTGCAACAAATGCATACGAATCATCATCACCAATAAAAAAAAAAACAAAACAAAAAAAACAAATTTCAAGATTCCAATTTCCAATTTCCAAGAATAATAAAATACTAACATATTTGTAACTTTATGACATGTGGGTTTAAATTTGTTCATTTTTTATGCAATTTACTATTTTAGCATACGTTAACTATGTCCATGAAATAGTTTTTTATGCATAATAAGGTACAATTAAGCAAATCTAACAAATTTATATGCAATTTAACAAGATTCAATATCATTTTGTTATATTGATGATGACATATCTATGGGTTCGAAGTCAATTCAATTTTATACATTCAACACCATGATCTTCATATAGAAGACTAATTAAGTCCATGAAAAACTAATTTCTATGCATAACGTACAACCAAAAGTAAATATAGTAAATATAATTTTTTTTTTTTTTAACAAACCTTAACAGTGACTTCAGCTTTAAAAGGCCTGGCAGCACCCCAAATAATCAAGCATAAAACAGTAAACAAAACAATAAAACTCAAAAGAGCCATTAAGGCCTGTAATCTTCTAGTAAACTTCTTTTCATCATCATATTCATCATACTTTCCTTCTTCCACTATCACATTACACTCCGGCCACCCCTTATCATTCCTTTTCCGACCAACTTTCCTCCCGGAATGTGACCGGAAAATCCCAGAAAACCGACTGGATGATGAGTTTCTGGAGTGCCTGCCAACAGAAGGGTGTGAAGGAGACTCCATTGGACTTCTGAAATTAGGTGTGGCTTGAATTGATGATGATTTATCACCATCTTGTGAGTCCCTTGAAGGGCTCTGCACGAAATAAACAGGCCGTTTTGGTGATCTTGATGGTGATGATGGGGCTAAACTGGTAATATCAGACTCTGATTTCGTGTGCAACATGTTTCTTTGGGTTTCAAGAAAAGCCCTCGACTCCAAAGAAATTTAAAGAAAATTTGCAGAGTATATGGGAATTGAAAATCTTGAAAACCCCACGAATTGTATATAATAAAACCAAATCAAATTGAACTGTAACAATATCAACAAAAACATCAAGAAACAAGACTTTTTGTTGTTGTTGTTGTCAGTTTTTTTGGAAAACTGGGAAGCAAAATGAATGATTCTACAAAATTAAAAAAGCACCAAAACAGAAGCAACAAATTAAGAACACAATTGATTGTAGACCCAAAACACACAGAGAGGGAGAGAGTGTGTGACTGTGTGTGTGTGATTATCTTGTTTTTGTGAGTGAAAATGGTGAGTGGGAGTGGGTTTTGCAATATGCATGGGTAGGACCAAGTAATGAGCTGTGAGTTGGGATTAATGGAGGCAGAACTCACCAACACCAAACAAATAATTACCGAACCAGAATCCGAACCTGTATCCATGCCTACATGGATTCTTGCCACCTAAAATACTATTTACGGTGTCGGCAGCCGACCCCTTCTCTTCTCTCATCCAAATGCTGATTTTTATGTTAATTAATTTAACGTATTTCTTTTTAAATATTACTTATTTCAAGAGTTAATCAAGAGTAATTAATTTGTCATTGTGTCGACTGAATTTGAATTAAAACCAAATCGAATTTTATATATATTATAATCAAAACTAACTAATCTAATTTAATATATAATAAACTAAAATCTACCAGACGTATGTGCATTACATACTACATGTCAACGATATTGCTTGTCAGAAAATCTTGAGGATTAATGAATGATCGAGTGAACATACATTGTGTTATGCCTTACCAAACTTATTTATATGAATATTATGGCCATGGATTTGTAAAGTTAATTATGTTAACATGTTTTGCTTCTTAGGCTTGTTTAGCTTTTCTTTTTCTTTTAAAACCAAAATCTATTATTATTATTATTATTAGAGTTAATTGCATAGATGGTCTTTTAACTATCCCCAAATTGCAGTTATTGTCCTTTTTTTAAAAACGTTGCAAATTGGATGGTTTATGTACCGAAAAGTTGCAATTATGGTCCTTTCTAACATAATCCGTTAAATGGTGTCGTTAAGTCAAGGGTATTTTCGTCTTTCTAAGGATAAAGGACCTTTTTTGCAATTTATTATTATTATTATTATTATTATTATTATTAAAAAAGAATAATTTAATAGGGAGGAAACTTGTAATTTACCCTAGTAAATCCCTCAAAACCCACAAACCATTACAGTTGCTTCATCTTCATCACTTTCTGGGCACCTTCATAGCGTCAATCTCACCTCCGATTGGGATTTTGATTTCTTAAATCTGGGTTCGAATGATTGAGGTTCAGTTTTGGATTTGAGATTCAATCATCTAAACCATAGAGGTAATGTTTTGTCGGCTTTGTATGCTTGATATTTTCTTCCTCTTACTCCGGTTGCTACCCCTTTCTCGAATAGATTTTGATTTTGGTGCTTCCAAATTCGAGGTTGGATTTGGTTCTTGATCTCGTAGGTGTAGATCTCATTTTGATTGTCGCCTGTGAATGCTTCAAAAGTTTCGACTTGCTGGGTTATCTTTTTATATCGAGATGTAAATGGAAAAATTGAACCAGATCTAGTGTTGGTTTTCCTTCTTTTTGATGGGGGTTCTTATTATCATGAATCTGGCCATCTTTTTCAGAATCCGGTCGCCTTCTCCGGCAACGATCACCTACTCTGGCACCACCACCACCAGCCAATTCTGTCACAACCAACTTAATCAACCTTGTCATAACCACTCCATTCCTCATCGTTTCCAGCTTCTTAATCGATTTCCAGACAAACCCAAGTCAATTTCCAATCAACTCAAACCAACCTTGTTTGAATATTAATTCTAGATCTGGATTTGAGTGATTTTGTTTCCAGAATCTCGATTTGAATGATATCTAATGATATTCCTTCATGATGCTATAGCTTGATTTTGTTCTTGATCTTGAATCTTGTTTGCATCATTTGATAGTGACGAGTGAGTTCCTCAGGAAGACAAAATCATAGAGATGAGTGAGTTTCTCGGGAGGGAGGGAGGTGTCGACGCTGAAGTGAGTTTCCAGTAACTTCATGGAATCAAAAGCCTTACGCATCTCGAAAATGGATAAAACGCCATCGTTGAGCGCCGGCGTTGGTTTCGAACTGAGCTTCGTCGTTGATGAAGGCTCGTATGGTGGAGTCGTCGATGATTATCACCCCCATAAATTTCTATAAGAGAAATAGAGAAAATGTTTCTTGGAAGATGTAGAAACAATTTTAGCAAATATAAAATAATAATAATGATCATAATAATAATAATAATAATAATAATAATAATAATAATAATAATAATAATAATAATAATAATAAAGAAAATAATAAGAAAAGATTGCAAAAAAGGTCATTTATCCTTAAAAAGACGAAAATGCCCTTGACTTAACAGAGACATTTAACGGATTCTGTTAGAAATAACCATAATTGCAACTTTTCGGTAGATAACCCACCCAATTTGCAACGTTTTTTAAAAAAAAAGGATGATAATTGCAATTTGGGGATAGTTAAAGGACCATCTATGCAATTAACTCTTATCATCATCATCATCATCATCATCATATATGTATGTATGTATGATAAAGGAAAATATAAATTGTCACATGACATCACCACATTTCATCTAAAATGATAAATACATATTATCTTTTTATTGTATTTTTATAAGAATTAATATTTATATTAGTTTAATTTTAAATTTACATACATTTTATGTAACCAATTATTTATTGAAAATTATCCACGTAATATGTGGGTTCATATACTAGTTATATGATAAAGGAAAACATTAAATGTCACGTGTCACATTCATGTTTCACCGAAAAAAATAGATACAACTTATTATCATTAAAAAATTACTAATACAATTTATTATTTATAAAAAGATAAATAAACTCTTAGTTTTTAATTTATAAATAATAAGATAAATATAACTTATTAGTTTTTAATAAAATATATAAGTAATATATACATACATACATATATATTAATTTATATTAATTTGTAATAAAATATTAATAACTACTATTTATATTAATTTATAAAGTTAGACAAATAATAATTATGACAAATAATAATAGTATTCTTATATTATTTTAAACTAGACATTGGCCATGTAATACATGGGCATATATAAAGGATATATATTTAAATATAACAACTGAAAATATTATTATAAAAAAAATAATAAAGTAATAATATTATTTTGATATTAACTGACGTAGATAAATGACTAAATTTATATTAAATATAAGTTTGTTATTATTTTTATAAAAAATATATATCAAAGATATGAACATGATTGAAATACTAATTATATTACAATAAAAACTAAATCAATTTTGTAATGTTTTTGCTTTTAAATTATAAAACAATATTTACAATATTATTAGAGAGTATTAATTTTATAAAAATTATTATAGTTTTACTATTTTCATATTTAGATGTGTTTTTAATGATAAATAACTTAAAATCATGTTTTTATCTATAGGAAATTTTTTTGATTCAATTGATTATGAATGAAAATTTAAATCGATTACGATTGTTAACATAATTTTAAAATAAATATTAATGTACAAAATTTAAGAATGAGAATGATTTTAAATTGACACATTTAATATACGATTAAACATGTTATCTTTAGTTTAAATTAAAAAAATAATCAATTAGATCGTTTTAGATAAACATTTTAGGTAAAACTAGAGGTTAAATTAGAAAGTATTTATAATTATTTAATTATATAGGTTTTCGTTTAATATTTTAAAATAAATTATATGAGTTAATTGAGAGAGTTATATTACGAAAAATGGACGAGAAAATAAAATCTGGAGAGTCGAGAAAGTGACATGTGACATTAGTTATTTTGCTTTATTAATATACTAGTTTATTAACCCGTGTATTACACGGATAACTTTAATAATTTTTTTTTCTTAAAACTATTTACACTTAATTCTAAAATTTAATATCCGAGATTTAATACTAATGATATTTAATATACTAGTCATCAGTAGAATATGTCATTTGACATCTTTAGAAGAGGACAAATGACAATTTAGTTACTCTTTTAATAGTATTTATAGATAATTAAATATTTGTGTGTTTTTATTTTTACTTATATATTTTATACAAATAGTTATTATTATACATATCCATGTAATATCTGGGTCATAAAATAAATAATAAAATATAATTAAAATTTATTATTTTTAAAAATATAAATACAATTTATTATTTTTTAATCTATAAACATTAAAACGTAATAAAATATAAGTGTTATATTATACATCAATTTATATTAATTTGTAATAAAATATAAACAACTATTATTTATATTAGTTTATAATGTTAGAATGATAATAATTATGATAAATAGTAATAGTATTTGTTTAAAAAAAATAAATACACTTTTTTAATTTTAATCTATAAATATTACTCTGTAATAAAATATACAAATATTATATAAATTTGTAATAAAATATAAACATCTATTATTCATATTAATTTATGATGTTAGAAAAATAATAATTATGACGAATAATAATAATTTTCTTATATTATTTTAAATAGTTAATATTCATGTATTTTTATTTTTACTCTTATACAATTTATATGGAAAATTTTAATTATAAATATCCACATAACGTGTGGATCATAAACTAGTTTTATGATATTATATTAAAATTACAATGTAAATTAGCTCAGCAACAATATAGTTATTATACGGTTAATAATAATAATTGATTGGTAGCATGAATGGTTGTGTTATTTAATATATCTTTGCATTTCAAAAAAAAAAAAATGAATTGTTGTGTTTCACGGTTGTTGGAAACAGGGTAGCATGAATGTACTACATTTAATGTTCAAAGTATTAGCAGAATGATATGCTACCATTCATGATGATTCATTTGATGCCCTTACATTACATATATGGTCATCTTTTTTTCAGATAAATGAATAATTATACCCATAAATATTATAAATCATTTTTAAGTTATTATAATAAACCGACTAAGCACAGAATACATTGTCTATACAAACAACGACCAACACCCTTTACCTGCTTAGTTACAGATCAATGCAAGAGGAAGAACAATCAAATTGTGTTCATTTAGTTTATGTGACATTCTAGAAAAACAGAATGGGTTTGACGTTTTCATGCTGCACAAGAAAGAAAGTATCGATGAGGTCTTAACAAATCAGGGGCTCTGTGCGGTCGCCCCTATTGCACACCTCAAAAACCGGCTCTGTATAAGAGGATATGGATATGACATATTAATAATAGTAATAACAATAATAATTATACTGATAATAACAACAACATGAATATATATACGCAATGGGAATACACACACGATGAGCATCATTAGACAATGCTAATAATTTGATGGATATTTGATATTAGGCTGACATTGAGGTCTTCAAAATATAGGCTCACATTAAGGTCTTCAAAATATCTTTACAACAGTATATTTTGTATAAAATTATAGTAATATTACGCTTAATTAATTAATTAAATAAATAATATATACATATATATATATATATATATATATATATATATATATATATATATATATATATATATATATATATAGGGGTGGGTTCAATGGAAAACCACTATGCACCTGAAAACTATGGAAACCTACGCATACCGTCCGATTGGGTGAATTTCATGAAAAACGCGGTGACATGATCGTAAATAAGGTGATGCATCACACAGGATTTTGATGCATCACGCGGGAAATTTAATGCATCACACGGGAATTTGATGCATCACGCGGGATTTTGATGCATTACGCGGGGAATTTGATGCCTTTGTGGTGGTGCAGTGCGGTTTTCACAAGTTTTCAGGTGCATGATGGTTTTCCATTGAACCTCCCTCCATATATATACACACACACACAGAGTTAAAATATGTATGTTATCCTTACATTAACTTGTTAGAAGACTTGGATCATTCTTTTTTATTTTAAATAGTGTAAGTTGATGCCTTTAAGAAATTAATAATATCTCAAAACGCTATGTATTTTTTTTTTTAATTCAACAAAATATATTTGAAAATAACAAATTGAAAAATGAAAGCTTGCAATTTATCTTTATCTCCAACAAATGTTGCCTCAATGATTGAGCATTACTTTTTAAAGTTAAATAAAGGATTTGGCAACCATCATATTCGATGCTCTACGGATTTGGTCCGTTTGGATTTAATTTTTTTATAGTTATGTTTTAAGTTAGGTCAAGTTTTATCAAAATATGAATAAAAGATAATTTATGTTTAGCTCATCTAAAAATTAATCAAGACAGGTATCGATAAATACATGTATGTGTGTGTGTTATTTTTGTCTTTTGTGTGCATACATGGTTGTGGTTATACATGTGTGACCGCTTTTCGTCAATGTGTTAAATACAAAAACCACAAATCCTAACTAGGTAGATATAGTAAGTGAGATCGTATTCACAGAATGCATATGATTATCAATATTAGTTGTACGATAATTGTTGAACAAATAAACTTATAACAAAACCACTACAACAAATATGTCATTTGTTCACATTATTTTTACACGCTTTTTAAAAGTATGTAAAAATTTAGTAAAATTTCTACACTTATAAATGTATTTAAAATTATTGCAGTAATAAGCGTGAAAATGTATACTAAATCATCCTAATTACCACATTTAAAATCATGAAAAAAAAGTTCACATGTATATGTGTGGACAAATTTTAATTTTTTCACACTTGAAAGTGTAGAGATAAATTTATCACACTCAATTTCGTCACGCTTCCTCTTATGCGGACAAATTAAATGTGACTAATTAATTTTCATACTTTTAAGCGTGGACAAATTATTAGTTTGTCCACATTTATATCTGCAAACTTTTTTTAAAACACATATTTAAGTATAAAAACTCCACACTTGTAATTGTAACTAATTTTTACATTCTTATAAGTGCGAATAAACATAAAACTTTTTTACGCACTTGCTAAAAGCGTGTAAAAATAACGTGTACAATTGACATTTTTTTTTGTAGTGAACTAAATTATTGAAAGCATGTAAATTATGAAAATCATTTAAAGCAAAGATTGGAGCATTAATAAACTAAAAACAATGTAAAAACAAATAAGAACACCAACAACTTCAGCATTAGGGTTTGGATGTATAGAGTATGTACCAATAGATTAATTAATCATACAATAGTTTAGTTATCTTTGTAACCTAACTACAAAGATATAGTTATGACAATCACATCTATCGTAATTGTGTCTTGGGCACGAATCATGTCACATTGACCGTCTGTTTTTAACCCCTAACTATGTGAGTTCGGCACGGGATGTAACTATGACGCGTTTTATGATAAAGATTAAATAGAATAAAAAGGAATGATAACATTCATATGCATAATCAAACAGAAAACTCAAATAAGTGTATCATTTGTTACAACGTTAAACTAAACGAAATATAAATACTTAACTAGCGAATAAACTCATGAGCGATAATCGAGTGAATCATCAATCAACTCCTATATAGGCTTGGACTTGTTAGGAACGTGCCTCCAAATTATTGAATTGATGGCTGGAAGCGGCAGAACGGAGATGAAGTCAAACCCTAACTTTCATCATCGGGTCTTGTAGCCTCTACATCTTCCCACAAACTAGATGGGACTGTCTATTTAAAGATCTATCAAAATTTATCCGGGAACGGTCTATTTAAAGATCAAGTTCAACCCAATGAGCATATGCTCCAGATAACCACCCAAAAAGCATAAAAAACGCATTTTATCGTCACTTGCGCAGACCGGGACGTAGGCCCACCGCGCCTCACTGTACACTTATGCTACGCTCTTCTCTACGCACGATCTACTTTGGTACTGGTTTGGAATGTAATTGGTGTGCACCCACTTCTTTAAAGGAGCTCAGATTCACTCCAAATTCGTATGTTTTGCTTTGTACTTCATTCCAGTGACTCCGGTCATGTAGACAGAAACTCATCAATGGTAACTTTGTATAGGATCCATTTTAGCTCATTTTTAGTTCTGATGCATTCGTACAGTGCATCCAATAATCCAACAACCCATTAAGTGTATGTGTATTCTGTAACTTCATATACAAAATAACATCAATCAGGTACATTAACGTCTCTGAAAAATGAGCCGATCAATGTAAACAAATGTTATACTTCTATAAAAATGATGAAAACCAATTATAATATCAATGATTATTTTATCATTAAGTAATATTTGGGAGTACCATACTTATTGATTATTTTAGCATTAAATTAATATATTAACCACATATAGTATTTGTGTATCAAATTCAGTAATATAGGCACAAGAATTGCTTAATGCAGGATGGTTGAAGCACGAGAGTAACTGTAGCCTTTTAGGTATTTGGCGTCCTAAGTTTTAAAAAAATAGGGACCTACTTTTTGAACACCCATTACATAATAATTATGTTTAAAAATAGTATGAATCATTAAAAAAGTAATGCATCATTAGAAAAACATAAAATCATTGTGTAATGATTATGTTTAAAAAAAATAGAAGGTCCATTGAGATCATTGGGGGTCCATTTAGACTCCTCAAAAAATAAATAAACCGAATAACATGACACGGCTATTATTTATATTCATTAGTTTGATAATTGTATCATAAGTCGCCAATAACGATGAGATGTTAGCGACCGTTCTTGTCTTTAAATTCTTTTATTTCTTGAAACGAAAATTTAAACCTAATATTTGAATAAAAAAAGTCTAGTGCTTAAGTTATAAACATTACAAAGAAATTTAGCATACTTATAGCAATTACCATCATTCCATGTGACGATTCAGATTTTTATTAAAATAATATTAGAATCCATATTTGAAATTTATTTTTTTTATAATGCAGATTATCTGGTGGTTGCTTTGTGCTAATTGAAGATGTGGGTAGAACATATGGGCCCATACCGATACTAAAGCCCAAGATTTAATTATTTGAAAAGGGTCATCCGGCTCTTTAAATGTTTCATCATTGCAACTTGCTGCAAGGCCCGTATGAGGTGTAGACCCAAATGCGACGGTGTCTTGGTCAACTTTGGGCCCAGTAAGTTTGTTAAAATCAATAATTTATCTGCAATCTTAGGTTGCGTTTAGTTAACGAAAACTAGTAATTTTTCAACTTCAGTTTTCAAGTTATAGTTTTTAGAAAAACACAAGGGTTTCTATGAAAAGTGAAAATTTGTTTAGATGATGAAGTTTTAGTTTTGAGAAAAATAAGATGGGTGATTATAAAATAAAAAAAATAGGATAGATGATGGAAAAGTAAGAGAGAGAAAGAAAGTTTTGTAAAGAAATAGGGTAGGTAGTAGAAAAGTAAGAGAGAGAATATGAAAAGTGGTATTTTAAAAAGTGAAAAATTTATGAAAATGTTGTTATGTAAACAAGTTTTCATTTTTGTTGAAAAGTGAGATGGAAATTTTGAAAATTTTCGGGAACTAAACGCACCCTTAGTAGTTAGCATGTATGTCTAGTTTTTGTGTAAAAATCAAACTAAATACCCTTTCTGTCTCAAAATAAATATACACGAGACAAAAATGAATCATTACAGATCATTGTCATGTTTGTTTATATCATTGAAATGAAATTAGTTATTACTATACGTTGTTTGGTAAATAAGAATAAAAGGAATTAAATGAAATTTAATAAAAAACTTTAAAATTATTAAAATTCCATTCCATTCCATTCCTTGAGGGAATGAAAAAAAAAAAAACACCACACCCTCAAATAATGAAAATCAAGAGATTCATTGAGAATTAGTCTAATTTTAAGGCATTTGGTTCTTTTGAAATTTTGCAATAGATTTTTTTTCCAAGACATTTCAATTATGAACATGAAAAAGTAATATTTTTTTTATCCTGGCTTCAATCAGATTGTGTAAACCTTACTCGTAGTAGCACAACATATGAAGAAATAATATTGTGTGCTGACTCCTCCAAATCTATATCCCTCACTAGGAGGATTTTTTTTCTTCCCTTTATAGATGTTGGTGTAGTGGTGTAAGATTATTTGGGATTTTTTGAGATCTACATTCTTATATCTTTTTGTTTGGTTCGTGGATTTAAGTAGGGATTTCAAGAATCCCATTATTTTTTAGGGTTAATATTGAAAAAACCTCACGGACTTTCATGCAATTGTCGATTAAGTCATTGAACTTTTTTCCCAAGTATTTAAGTCACTAAACAAAGTTTGTCTTATTCAAAACTATGTATTTTTAACCTGCTACCTGCTTAACAGGTAAAACAATTAGTTACTAGAATAGTTTATTATTGAAAAAACCAACTTTCTTTTCTAGTTTTTACGATTAAGTCACTGGACTTTCTTATTTGTTGTTTAGGTCACTGTACCGTTTACCGGTTAGTGACCTGCTAACATGTCAAATATATAGTTTTGAATAAGACAAAAATTGTCTAGGGACTTAAACACTTGGAAAAAAAGTACACTGGCTTAATCGATAAGTTCATGAAAGTTCGTAGGGTTTTTTCAATATTAACCCTATTTTTCAACATGAAAATCCAGCATTTCCTTTTGCATTTCAACAATCCCACCTTGGAGATGAAAACGAGCCAAGTAAGTGAGTTGTGTTGTGGCTAACTGGCTACGCAGGAAGAAATGCTTGGAGCTGAGCATGCGTGGAAATCCTAGCCACAAATCCAGTATGCTTAACACCAACCCAACATTGATTGAAATGCAAATGATAATACCAAACAATACAAATCATTTGATCAAATGCAAAAAAAAAAAAAAAAAAAAAAAAAAAAAGAAAAAAAATCATGAACCAAACTGACCTTAGTTTATACAGTTTGGTTTTTAATGAAACTACTTGGTTTTATTCATGGTTAATTATATTTAATATTTTCTATTATTAACGATTTATTAATAATATAATGATATATTAATATTTATCTACCAAATGTATTTTAATATTAGCAGTTAATTTAGTAATTTAAAAAAGGGTTTATTATGAAAAAAATCAACATATTTTTACGTTTTTTTTTGCGTTTTCGTCCCTTCATGTTATTTTTTTCCATAAAAAAACCTCAAGTTATTATTATTATTTTTTGTTTAGTGAAATTTGGACATTAGACCCCAGTTATAATTTGTGAACCGGGTTTTAAAAAACTGAAAAACCGGGTTCCAATGTCCAAATTTCACTAAACCAAAAACTTAAGTATAACTTGAGTACTTTTATGGGAAAAAAAACATAGATGGACGAAAACGCAAAAAACATGAAAAATGTTGGTTTTTTTTTCATAATAAACCCTTTAAAAAAAGCAATTGTATATAATAAATCTAGGTTCAACTTATAATTATATGGTAAATGGACAAAAGCTAAGGGTGTGTTTAGTTGATGGAAAATTGATATTTGTTTTCACTTTCACTTTTCCAGAATCTGTTTTCATTATTACATTTCTAGAAAATTAGGAGAAAATTTTGAAAATCTGTTCACCACGTCCCTTGTTTTCACTTTTGAAAATTAGAAAAATGGTTGAAAACTCCTTTAATGCATTTTCCAATTTCTATTATAAATTTAGAAAATGAAAACATTTAGAAAATGACAAAAAAAAAAAAAAAAATAGAATAATGTCAAACTAAACATGTTTTCAATTAAGCCCTGTTTTCGTTGAAAACAAAAACAGAAAACCGGCTTGTTTTCGTCAACTAAACGCAGCCTAAATAATCCCCCTAACCCAACTTCCAATTTGAAATCAGTCTCCCTTTTTAAAAATCAATAGCTAAGAGTGGCTTCTACTATCCAACCCTATTGGCGTTGCTGCCACTCTTGGCTGTCGACTCTCGCTCTTTACTATCGACTCTCAGGTCCAGGTAAAACTTCGGATTGTTATTTGTTTGTGGTTAATACTTACAAAAATAATAATAATAATAATGTGGATTTGGTTAGACCCCTATTCTAGAAAATACTCATTGAAAGCGTGTAGAAGGATTCAATGTGGAATTTTAGACTGCTTTTTGTTTGGTTATATTATAACGAGTTACCAGTGATAACTTTAATAATTTATTTTCATACAACTATATAAACTTCAAATTAAAAATTAATATTCAAACTTTTAAGAGACTGTCTAAACAACTTTAGAAGTTAATGAATCAATTCCGTAATTTTGAGTAAACCATATGGACCAATTTTAATTTACTCTAAATTCTAATTCTTTAAATTTTATATAGTTTTTCGTAAATATTTTTTAAATCAAACCATATACATATGATTTTTTAAGTAAGTATATTCATATATTAAATTAAAGGGGGAATTGCTCAAAATAGCAAGCAACTTTTCTCTTTTCTTTTTTTTTTTCTTATTATAGCAATCTCGTAAATTTTCTCCAAAATAATGGAACCAACTTTTGGTTTACTTCCGATTATAGCATTTAAACGGTAAACAACAAGTAGGTTGTTTTTTTCAAACAATATATTAAATGGTGAAAAATAAAACTCATTGTCATAATAAGAAAAAATAAAAATAAAAAGTAGGTTGTTATTTTAAACAATAAGGGGGCGTTTGGTTCGCGGATTTCCTGGGATTTCATGGGATTTGCATTTAAAATCCTGTGTTTGGTTCGCAGATTTCAGTAAGGATTTAAAATCCCAGGATTTCTTAAATCCTTCCATTCTTTGTTATTTAAAATCCCAGCCTCCCCCCTAGGATTTTAAATCCCAGTTACCTTGCATTTTTTAGATTAACAAATTTTTTCTATAAGATAATTCAAATTCTTTGACAAAATCCTGACAAATGCAAATACTGCATAATGCAAATCCTTTGACAAAATGCAAATCCTAGATAAAAAAATCTGCGAACCAAACGCCCCCTAAACCTTATACATAACCTTTTTTTACCGGTTAACTTTTGTTGTTTACTGGTTAAATGCTATAATCAGGAATGAACAAAGAGTTGGTTCATTTATTTGATACAAAATTTGCGAGATTACTATAATATGGAAAAATGGAAAAGTTGCTTGTTATTTTAAGCAATTCTCCCAGAATTAAAACAAATGTATAAGCAAGGGGATCGATTTGCTTTTTGTCACTGTAAATTCGTGAAATGGATATCCCAAAATTCTGAATAAAGACAGCCGAAAATTACGTCACCATTTTTGAGATTTGTTGGAAGAAAAGAAAGTTGGATAGGATGACTATCAAATTTAGTCATTACTCATTACTTTGCTCAGCTGCCTCTGTCTTCTCTTCTGCATTCATAAATCCAATTTTCCCCATTTCCTTTCTTCTTTTGCCTCACATATATAATATATATACCCACCACCTCCTCAGTCCTCACTGCACTGGGTGCTTTTTTTTATTTTTATATCCCTTAAAACCTTCCAGTTTGTGGGTAAAAGGATGTTGGAAGGGAAAGCACTTGTAGAAGACACAGACATGCCAATAAAGATGCAGATCCAAGCTATGGCTTATGCTTCTCAAGCTCTAGATCTCTTTGATGTTCTTGACTGCAAATCCATTGCTGCACACATAAAAAAGGTACCTACCAATCTTTCTACCCCTCAAAAATCCATCTCTCTACTATGTGAGAGATACATATGTATGTATGTATGTATGTATGTATGTATGTATGTATGTATGTATCATGCATGTATATGCCTATGATGTTGTGAATCTTGTAGAAAGATGGTAGTTTTTGAAGGGTTTTGTTAAAATTTGTGGCAAGGAAATGATTGGTGAAATCCATAGCTGCTCACATGATAAGGGTATAATTTTTACCCCTCAAAAATCCCATTTTTCTATCTTTTTATATGTATGAAACTATGAATATTCTTCTGGGTATGGTGAATCTTGAAGAAAGATAGAGATATTTTATGATATGGATATGAATGAATGGTGACAGGAGTTTGACAAGAAATATGGAAATGGATGGCAATGTGTGGTGGGATCAAATTTTGGATGTTTCTTCACTCATACAAAAGGAACTTTCATCTATTTCACACTGGAGACACTCAATTTCCTCGTCTTCAAAGGGGCATCTTCCTCTTCTTAACCAGCCAGATCTCACTAGTTATTTACAAAAAAACTAGGTTAAATCTGTCTATATCTTCTCTTTTCTCAACTTATCTAGTAGCTGATGTTAGAGATATGCAGAAATTTTAGTTTTTTTTTTTTTTTTTTCCAATCATTGTAATTGGTTTTTGGCTTTTTGTAATGCAGATTAGTACCGTTTGATGTATTTGTTTGTTGTGTTATTTAAAACCCTTTTCAATGGACACTATTGACATCTGTTACTTTCTCATTTAATGTTTGTGGACGATGTTCTTTTTATTTGGAAATGGGACATGTTGAATATTTTAAATCTGAAAAGAATCCTAAACTGCTTTTATTTAGCTTCGGGTCTTAGAGTTAATTATCACAAAGCAAAGTCTTTGGGGTTGGTGTTAGTGAGGTGGAGGTTCGATCTTTTGCTTCCCGAACCAGATGTGAAGACACTAAACTCCCGTTCAATTATCTCGGTCTTCCTGTTGGTGCTGATATGAATCTCACGGAAAGCTAGAAAGTGGTAGTCGATAAAATTAAAGATAAGTTATCTGCTTGGAAAGCCAAAAATATGTCATTCGGTGGAAGGGTGAATAAATGTAAATCAATTCTTGGAAGTTTACCGCTATACTTCATGTCTCTTTTCAAAGCCCCGCAAGTGGTAATGGAAGATGTTGAAAAAATTAGAAGGAAGTTTATTTGGGGATCTTCGGTAGCCGGGAAAATGAAGATATGTTGGGTCAACTGGAATATAACAGTTGCTCCGAAAAAGGTTAGGTGGACTTGGAATTGGGTCTATAAAAGCTGCAAATCTGGCTTTGTTAGTCAAATGGTGGTGGCGATTCAAAAACGAAGACTACGCGTTGTGGCATAAGGTAATAAAAG
The DNA here is from genome assembly GCA_020465985.1 of Centrapalus pauciflorus. Lineage (NCBI taxonomy): Eukaryota > Viridiplantae > Streptophyta > Magnoliopsida > Asterales > Asteraceae > Centrapalus > Centrapalus pauciflorus. The sequence goes on along the minus strand of JAANYP010007002.1, from coordinate 154,280 downwards.
TCGTCCATAAAGTTGAAGGGCCGGATTCTCGAAGAATAACGAACTCAAGGTGTGTTGGTACGTGGCTGAATATCTATAAAACATGTTCTTCTCTTACTTCCCTCAACGTAAATCTTGATACGTTATTCAGTCGAGTAATTCGTGATGGTTCTGGGATGACATCGGTTGGGTCATTCTCCTCTCAAACTTATGTTCCCATAACTCTATACCATAGAGTCTAAGAAAGATTGTACAGTATAGATGCGATTGATTCAAAGGCATAGAGCTTGGGAGTGGTCAAATGTTGAGGATGCCGAAAGGCTGAGGGATAAAATAAATGATCTTGAAAGTTTGTCATGCTCTATTGTGCTGGGCAATGGAAAAGATGGCTGGAAATGGATGGATGAAAAGTCCAGTTGTTATTCAGTGAAATCGCTTAGAAGCATCATCGATAGTCTTTCGGGTGGGGCTGATGGTATCAGATGGGGTTGGAATAATTGGTTGCTATCTAGAGTCAACTGCTTTTTGTGGAAGCTAGTTTTGCGGAGATTACCAACTCGTAAGAATCTATCCGATAGAGGAGTTACGATATCATCGGTAGTGTGTCCATTTTGCAGCTCAGTAACAGAGACAGAAAATCATCTATTTTATGGTTGTCCAATTAGCCATAATCTATTTGATTGGTTGCTGGACTGGATTGAAGTTGAACCTTGCAATCATCAATCGCTAGATGAAGCTTGTGGTGTGATCTTAGATGGTGGTAAGTCGAAGTCAAGAATAAAATTTTATCAAGCAGCTATAGGTGGATTATTATGGTTTATTTGGATGGCAAGAAACAACGTGGTTTTCAAGAATAAAAGTGTATCGGCGTCTATAATCAAGGATGAGATTCAAGCCAATTTATTTATATGGTTTAAGTTTAGGAGGGATTGTAAGTTTTTGATGTGGTCAATGTGGTGTTTTAGTCCATCTTCTTTCTTTTAATCTTGTACTGTAATATGCGTTCTAGCATCTTGCTAGTTTGATTAAATTTTCTTTGGATGCTAACTTAAGGTGACGTCAATGTTATAGCTTTAAGTTGATTTTTCTTTTGTCGTTAAAAAAAAAATATAAAGAACACAATAATTATATCAATTAATTTATAAATATATTAAAATAATAAAGTAATGTACGTAGAAGATAAGGGTCATTAGCCACACGTCTCTCAATACATCACTCCTTGTCCCCCAATTAAAAGAAAGAATAAAGTAGCTACCTAACAACAAATGATGATGATCATGATGGTGTGGTGATGAACTCATGATGGTGAAGGGTTTACAACGAATGTTATTTCATCCACCATGCTCTACAACAATTAATCTTTAGGTCAATTTATTATACCACTCTCAATGAAAAAGATGTATCATACACCCAATCATAAACAACAATTTAGTCAAATTATAGGTCAAAATTATAGAGTGTGGACGTGTGGTTTATGAGAAATTAGAGTATGATGCATAAAGAAATTGCCGTTTATAATTCACCCAATTTTTGCATCAAAATTCAAATTTTAATAATCAAGATGCACACATGTCAAAAGAAGTAGATGGGGTCTCAAATGAGCACGCTTGACAAAATTAGAATAATTAATTACCTTTGATAAATGTGGTGCATAGGCATGGCAAAAAAATCCGAACCCGGTGGGGAATCCGACATCCGGTCCCGATTTGACCGGGGAAAACCCGAGTTGACCGGGGATGGGGGCGGGTTCGGGGAATCCCCGATATAAAAAAGTCGGGTGCGGGGCGGGGACGGGGCGGGGCGGGTAATCCCCGTAACCCGATAAATTAATTAAAATTTTGGCATTTTGCCTTTTCGTTACCCAAGCTCATTCCTTTTTTTTTCCACTGCTTGCTTTCTTCTTCTCATTCTTTCCCTAGAATTATAAAACAATCTCAGTTTGAACCATAATTTTCTAGATTTGAAGTTGATCAAAGTTTTAATATGTTTACTTTATACTTATGACTTATTTTATTCATTATCATCTAGTTTTGAAGTTACTTTAACGAAACAGACTTATATATATATATATATATATATATATATATATATATATATATATCATCTAGTCGTGCATTAAATTTAACATATTACTGTAATGAACATGTATATTTAACATGGTTTTCCAGTACTCCAGTCATAGATGGTTTTCCATGGATCTTGAACATATATATATATATATATATATATATATATATATATATATATATATATATATATATATATATATATATATATATATATATATATATATAAACAAATGTAAAATAGAAAGTTAGTTAGTTTAAGTACTTATTACTTAGTCATATTTTTCACTTTTGGGTTATTAGTTTCTAACATTTTAAAATTTTAATATGAAAGACACGTAAATGTCAAATTATGAATTTACCCGAAAACCCGACGGGGATCCCCGAACCCCGGCGGGGGCGGGGATGGGATGAGAAATTTAATCCCCGCCGGGGATGGGGACGGGGATCGTAAGTCGGGGACGGGGACGGGGATTGGGGTCCCCACCCCGAACCCGCCCCATTGCCATGTCTAGTGGTGCATGGGAAAGTATTTGGATGTGCTTTTGTTACCTAACCTTAATTTTTTAAAGCAAATGTATATTAAAATCAAATAGAAGATTTACAAACGAAGTATGCAAAAACCAGAGCAAAACGAAAAACAAACACGGAAAGGAATTAAAAAAACAAGACTTTAATTTTCCTACCGCCTTAGAAACTTGATGCGGGTCCGATGGTGGATGATCGGGCCATGTTGTTTCTGGAGGGCCAAGAAAAAATGCGCAACAAAAGAAGGTAAACGCAAAGACCATAACTTTTGACTTGGGTCTCCGTTTGGGGCCCGTCAGGTGTCCAGACGTTCATTGGCTCGAGCTCCACGCAGTGACAAACCGCTGAAGCCCAACCGTTTGGCCCAAATTCCACCCGAAGTGAAAGTTACGGGCATTTTAGTGGATTTTCGTGGTTTTTTGGGTTTTTCTTTTGGTTCCTGGGTCGACCCGTTGAGTTTTTTTGACCCGTTTTTAATTTCTCATATCTATTTAAACTATGTTGAAGCATTGTAACTTATCAGATTATCAATTAAGAAAAAACTTTTCATTTCCTAAATTCTGAGTTCTATTAGTTTTTGAAGCCTAATTGTTTGGTATTACGAGGAATCAACAAACTTTTAGTAGTGTTTAATCTTGGAATTCTTAGAATGAACAAATTAATTTGTTTATCATTTGTATCAAAACTCCTACTAACCTCCTTGATGATTACAACACCACGAACTCCATTGCAACTTGAATCTATTTGAATGAAGTGAGATCCATCTAAACGAATGTAACTGCACTTCGAAGAGTAAGTCTAAGCTAGATGTGACTTTGCCTAAATACACTGATTTCAGTGATTTGTTTCTATACTCCCATATCAAGTAAGCTGAGATCAATTGTACTGATTGCCAGAGATGTTTTAGTTTGGATGAAAGAAATGCTGAGACTTTTTGGAAAATTATTTCTGGAATCGAAGTGATCTGCGGAAATGAAATTCCGCACCACCAAAAAATAATCTTCCAAATATATGAACTCACCGAACAGGATACAAAGCAATGTTCTAAAGATTCCACCATCAATCCACATCGAGGACAGAGAGTAGAGTGCAGGTCCACTCCTTATTCCTCCAAAAATTCACGAACTGGGAGCCTCCCTCTTTGTAAACGCCATGCTAGAACGCACACCTTTCTTTGGGATCAGATTGTTCCATTTTGTTCCTGCGACTGAATCGAGACCGGAGGTTAGCATTTTTTACGATTAGAAACCTTAATATCTTAACGAGAATGTTCCCTCTACGTATAAAAACCATAGACCCTTACCTTGCTGTCAGTCTGTCACTCCTGATTTCTATGTCCTGAAGAGAATTCCGCAGTTACTTCGGTCAGGGACCGACCTCTAGGTGTATTACTCCATTCGCATTTCCATAATTTGTCACCATGAATCCATGATCGTATACTAATCTCTTGCTTAGAATAACCTTCTTGTTTCTATCTAACACAAAAGCTCTAGGAACCTATCTTTCAAACTGAAATTGCCCAACCATTTATCAACCCAAAATGAGATATTTTAAACCTCCTTGTTTTTATCTAACACGAAAGCTCTAGGAACCTATCTTTCAAATTGGAATCGCCCAACCATTTATCAACCCAAAATGAGATATTCTCACGTCCTTGTTTTTATCTAACAGAAAAGCTCTAGGAACCTATCTTTCAAACTGAAATTGCCCAACCATATATCATCCCAAATTGAGATATTCTCACCATTTCCTATTAATTTTCAGAAGGATCCCACAAAGTCTATATCTAAACTCTCTATATCCCAGCCTGATCTAATACTGTTTCTCCATATCTTGGACTTGTTGTTCTCTAATTACACCATCTGATCTGTATCTACTCTTTATAATTCTAAGTTTCTAACCCAGCAGGAATTGAATTCTGATTTGAACTTCCACCACCATTTCCAAGAATATAAACCTTTACGGTTACCTATGTTTAAGCCCCATGAATCAAAGTAACAGATTCCCATTTTATAAAACCCTTATTTGAGTTGCCCACAGATCTGAGATCCCAACACCTTGAACAATACGTTGCGCAAATATTAAAATTTATTATGACTTCCCATTACTTCTTAAAATGCACAAGCTGACATCCCTATGGGGCTATGAATGTAAAAGATCGTATCTTTATGCAAATTACCTTATGACATATACATTAATACATAGCTCCTCAAAGCACAGGCGTTAGCAATGGTTCATCATTAAAGTGAGCCACCAGATTTGCTACAACAAGATCAGCCATGGCCTTGCGGGTTTCCACAGTGCCAGCTCCTATGTGTGGTGATAGAACTACGTTATCAAGATGAATGAGTTGCTTGGGCACCTCGGGCTCATGTTCAAACACATCAAGACCTGCACCTGCAAGCCGACGTTCAACAAGAGCCGACACTAGCTCTCGCTCATCTACGTGTGCCCCTCGTCCAATGTTAATTAAAAATCCTTTGGGCCCCAAAGCATCAATGACTTCACGGTTGATTATATGATGAGTTGCTTTGGTTAATGAACAAGCAATAACTAAGATTTCACAATTGGAAGCCAATTCAATCACGTTTGTATAATACTTGTATCCTGAATTCGGTTTCTCTGATCTCGAGCAGTAACCAATTGAAGAACCAAATGCCTCTAATCTCTTTGCGATAGCAGAGCCAATTCTTCCCAACCCTAGAATCCCCACTGATTTCCCACTAACCTGTAAGCAAAGTTAAGTAATCAGTGATTTTAGAGAAACCTCAAAAGGTTTTTTATTAGGCAAGGAGGAAAGGAATTGTACTTTTGTGGTCAGGTTGAAGTCTCGTTGTTTCCACAATCCATTCCTCACGTAGTTATCGGAGGCACAAATCCTACGGAGGGTAGCCAAAATCAGTAAAATGGCAAAATCAGCCATTTCATCAGTCAAGGTATCAGGAGTGGATGTAACCTTAATTCCCTTTTCTTTGCATTTCACCAAATCGATCTGATCTAAACCAGAACTGTGGCTGGAGATGATTTCTAGACATGGAAGCGAATCGATCAAGATGGAGTCAGCTCCGCGATATCCGTTCCCTACAACTGCTCTAATTGATCGAGCGTGTTGGTTGAAGAAGTCACACTTGGACGGGATCTCCCATGATTTGAAAAGGTCGAATCGTTTGGCGAGCTCATCTTGAAGATATTTGGACATGGGACATGTCAGCCATACACCTATTTTGTCCGCCATCTGTTCGACAGATTGCTTCAAAGAGTTTGAATATGAACTCGGACCTCCTTCAGAATTTGATTTATTGTCTCGACCGTTGTCTAATGATAATACTTTGTCATCATTCTCCTTTTAGTGATTTTTATATTTATTAGCTAATCTAAATTTTTAAAATATCAAAATTTAATGGAATTTTAAAAATTTTAATGTATAAAATTTTAAATTTGAACTATATATATTATAATACAATAAATAAAAATATTATTATTATTATAAACAAAATACAAATTATATCAATTATAAAATTTTAAGAAAAATAATAACTAACTATTATTCATATAATTATTTAAAAAACTAAAAATTTAATAATCTTTTTATATTATTTTTTAAATAAAATAAAAGATAAATACAACTTGTTCTTTTTAAATTCATAAATATTATAAAAAATAATTTATTGTGTCCATCATTATCTAATGATACTACTTGTCATCATTGTCTTTATAATAGGTTTTTTATTTATTAACTAATTTAAAGTTTAAATAAAATCTTAACCTAATTGAAATTTTAAATAAAAGTTACTAATTTTTTATTATTTATTAGTTAATCTTTATCTTAAATAAAATCTAAATCAAATTGAATATTTAAAAGTTTTAATTATGAAATTTTGAAATTGAGCTTACCATATATACGTATGTATGTATTACAATAAATCAAATATTTATTATTATTAATATATCACTTAAAAATAAAAGGTTTAAGAAAATAGATAGCTAACTATTATTCATATCCTCAATTAAAAAGCTAGAAAACTAATAACCTTTTTATATAATTTTTTAAACAAAATAAAATGTAAATACAAACCTGTCTAAGTGCACTAGCTGTAATCTCTATTGCATAACGATTTTCACCTGACTTCATAATCACGCCCATTCTTTTTATAATTTATAAATGTTATAATATAATTTATACTATTCATCAATCCTTATCTAATAATACTATTTGTCATCATTATGTTTTTAATGATTTTTAAAGTATCATCTGTTCTAAAAATTAAATAAAATCTAAAGCTAACTGAATTTTTAAAAATTAATGTATGAAACTTTAAAATTGAAATTTATATATATATATATATATATATATATATATATATATATATATATATATATATATATATATATATATATATAGGAGTGGATCAAATGAGGACCGTGCTTAAAATGAGAACGGTAAGAACCAATAAAAAATCGCCACATAAGCAAGTTTATTCTCTCTCCTTGAAGAGCATTATGGACATTTAATTAAATATTATATATGGTAACCTGATTAAGTTTATTATTAAAAAAAATCTCTACAAATCCATTCAAAATCTTGGTCAACATAAACCTAATCCACCACTATTTGAAAATTTTATCAAATCTCCAACCATTATCAACCACTCCAACATATATGTGGAAATTTTTTTCAAATCCCTTCAAATCTCGGTTAACATAACAGTATCTATTTTGATCACCCAAATTGAGTATATCTTTTTCTTATTATTTTGTAAGTTTATTAACACAATCTCAATAAAAAATTAAAAAAATCGTATTTTTATTAAATTAGTTGTTTTTATTTATAAATATCATAACTTGTTTCGTTTATCAAGATTCCACAATTGAATATACTCGAGTATTACAAAGAACTTGAACAATCATGGATGAAGATGAACGTAAGTATTTTTTTTCGACGTTTCAAGTCTTTTATTTGTTATAGAAATAAACGAGATGATTTGTTGCTTTACATGTACGCCTACTATTTACAATGTGCATCATCCAATATATCGTTAACCATAAATGATTCACAATTTTTCTTGGTAAACAATCATTGTGAACCACATCGTCTTTTATTGTAAACGAAATTGTGAATCAGAAATTGAATGGTAAACGAAATTGAATGGTTCATATGAATCATTCATTGTGTTATTGCCTAATTTGATAACCTATAAAGTCTCGTGAACCACATGGTTCAAACAACTACCGAACAACAATGAACCGCGGTGAACCACATTCGACTCTAAAAAAAACTCCCGCCGTGAACCAACACCTTGGACTCCAAACTCCCGATGAACTACTTCACAATCCACTCTCTGACCGTATACTCTCCTACACACCGTGAACCCTCGTGAACCGTCTTCTACAACTACCAAAACCCCTCCGCCTTCTACTCGTCTTCTACCATGAACCACACCCACCTACTCCATGCATGTCCCCGTGAACCACATCCACAACTACCCAAAACCCCTCTCACCGCCGTCCGTCGCCTGAAACCCTTGATTCACCAACCTGCCGCCGTGACTCGCAAACCACCAGCGCAGCGTGAACCGTAAGCCAGCAATGCCGCCGTGAATTGCCACCCACCTGAACTGACGTGAACCACCAGTGCTGCCGTGAACCGCAAACCCACCAGCTTCGCCGTGAATCGCAAAACCCTCTTGCCGCCATGAATCGCCTCTCAAACCCACACAACAGGTTGCTGCTGTGAATCGCCTCTCAAAAAACAAAACCTTGAATATAACTAACTAGCTACTTAATAGGGATATATTTGCCTAAATTATAACGGTGCACAAATTACCAAATTACCCTCTGCATGTTTTAAAAGGGTTATAAAAGTCTAATTAATTACAAATTTGCCACCTTGAATCCTATTGGTTGATTCACAAAATCCAGCGATTTCATTTGTTCTTACCGTCCTCATTTTAAGCACGGTCCTCATTTTATCCTCACCCTATATATATATATATATATATATATATATATATATATATATATATATATATATATATATATATATATATATATATATATATATATGGGTTTCAATGGAAAACCACAATGCACCTGAAAACTTGTGAAAACCGCACTGCACCACCATAAATGCATCAAATTCCCGCGTGATGCATCAAAATTCCACGTGATACATCACATTATTTTACGATCATGTCACCGCGTTTTTCATAAAATGCACCAAATCAGACGGTATGCATAGGTTTCCATGTTTTTCAGGTGCATAGTGGTTTTTCATTTAACCCACCCCTATATATATATATATATATATATATATATATATATATATATATATATATATATATATATATAAACAGAGAGAGAGAGAGAGAGAGAGAGAGAGAGAGAGAGAGAGGGGGGGTTTCAATGGAGAACCTCCATGTAACGAAGATTCTCCATGTACCACCACAAATGCATCATAATTACCGTGTGATGCATCATTACTTCCACGTGATGCATTACGATAATCTAGCGATGCATTGTGGTTCTCCAATGTTTTTCAATGCATAGAGGTTCTCCACACACACACAAATATATATATATATATATATATATATATATATATATATATATATATATATATATATATATATATATATATACGATCATGCCACCGTTTTTTTCATGAAATGCACCAAATCGGACGGTATGCCTAGGTTTCCATAGTTTTCACGTGCATAGTGGTTTTCATTTGAACCCACCCATATATATATATATATATATATGTAGAGGTGGGTTCAATGGAGAATATTCATGCATCGAAGAACCTTGAAGAACCTAGATGCACCACCACAAATGCATCACAATTCCCCCGTAATGCATCATTATTTCCTGTGATGCATCGATTTCTATGTGATGCATTTCAATTTTCTAGCGATTCATTATGGTTCTCCAAGGTTCTTCGATGCATAAGGTTCTCCATTGAACCCACCCCTATATATATATATATATATATATATATATATATATATATATATATAGATGAGATCATTGCAGAACCTAAATTTAGTGTAGAACTGTAGAACCAATATCGTCCATAGATTAGAATAATCTAATGGTCTTGATCAAAAGAGTTAAGTTTGGAATTAGTGAAAAAAAGATTGGTAATAGTGATATTTTAATTCTTGGAGGGGTAAAAAAGGAAAAGATTGGAAATAGCAAAAAGATTGACATTAGCAAAATAAATATTTTTTTCCTTTAAATTAAAATAACATTAATATTATTAATTTTTAAATCAAAAAAATTATACCATAAAAACGAGAATTTTATACTCTTTAAAACGAGACCGGTCATGATATATTTTTTTCGAAAAAATTTTACATGTTTATTTTTCGTAAAAAAAAAAAATTACCCAGACCACGATTCAATATATCATGGTGAGATAATGAGATCATTCGATATCGAATGAACACTTTGATATCTTATATTTAACGTCAATGCAACACTGCATATACGCTCATTATTAACAGAGCTAAAATAATAGTCACAATTAGTAGTCAAAGTTGGTGGATTTAACGAGAACGGTTATGATATATATTTTTTATTTTTCGTAAAAAAAATTTTACCCAGACCACGATGCAATATATCATGGTGAGATCATGAGATCATTCGATATCGAATGAACACTTTGATATCGTATATTTAACGTCAATGCAACATTGCATATACGTTCATTACTAACAGAGCCAAAATAATAGTCACAATTAGTAGTCAAAGTTGGTGGATTTAACGAGAACGGTTATGATATATATTTTTTTATTTTTCGTAAAAAAAATTTTACCCAGACCACGATGCAATATATCATGGTGAGATCATGAGATCATTCGATATCGAATGAACACTTTGATACCGTATATTTAACGTCGATGCAACACTGCATATACGTTCATTATTAACAGAGATAAATAATAGTTAAAATTAGTAGTCAAAGTTGGTGGATTTAACGAGAACGGTCATGAATATATTTTTTTGAAAAAAAATTTACGTGTTTATTTTTCGTAAAATTTTTTTACCCATACGACCATTCGATGTCGAATGAACACTTTGATATCGTATATTTAACGTCGATGCAACACTGCATGTCCATTATATATTAAAAGAGTAAAAAAAAAGTCAAAGTGGACAGTCAAACTTGGTAGTCTGCTATTAATTCAATGTTAATTGTATAATTACCATCTTATCCCTACTGTTATATTATAATCTAATGGTTTAGATTGGTTCTATGGTTCTGCACTAAATTAAGGTTCTGCAATGATCCCAACCCTATATATATATATATATATATATATATATATATATATATATATATATATATATATATATATATATATATATATATATATATATATATAGGCTCTACACCAAATTAAGGTTATGTAATAATCTCAACCTAAGAAGAGTGGGTGTACATATAGCAATACCCATATACATACATGTGTGTTCCGGCAAGGGAACTGCCTTTAATCGTGGTGGTGAGCGCAAAAGTTGCAAGAGCTGCCATTACTTGAGAAAACTAAAAGCTCACAAGCTATGTCTCGGTTAAAAGATTAATTGATCGACAAGGTTACGCAATGAAGATCAAGAAACAGGGGGACGTGTCCATGTTGAGTTCTTCTTGCATGGATGTCAGCATGCCACGTAGCAAATCGAGTTTGTTGAGGGAGGAATGTGCTAAACAGTCCAATTAGGGTTTGCCATGTGTATGGATGTTGATAAGGCTATCCCTCCCTTCTTCAAAGATGGGCGTTTGAATTTCAAAACTTTGAAGTAAATCAAAATTAATCACTTCAATGTCAACTACGGAACACCTATATTAAGAATTAATTGTGAGGAATTACAATTTATTTGAATAAAGTTCAAGAGATTAAACTATACTTTTAACATTACCAATAATACATAATACATTTATATTAAATACGTATTTTATGGTTATAGTCTACTTTAATTTATATCAATTGTGATTATCTACTTTTATTTTCTTCATAATTATAACGTTATTCTGTTACTTTTATGACATAGACTATAATTTAAAGAAGTTATACGCATTGTAAATTTAACAACTCATACAAAAGGCTTTTCGTTTTCATTGCATTATTTTTTACGACATGAATTACTTTGTCAAATTATGTTAAATGTCATTTAAAAACACACGTCATAAACTACATTTTATAACATGTTACTATGATTATGAAAAACAAATGGGTAAATGATTGTTTAATCATAATTTTTTTTAACAAAATAGATAACTACACCTGGTATTTAACCCTGAAATTAATTACTAGAATCATGTTTTTGACACAATGTTGTATTATTTACAAGTTTTGACTTTTGAAATGTATGTATGAAAATTTCCATTTTTTTAAATCTAACATCAAAGATTCAAAATAATCAAAACTTCAAGAAATATTTATTATTCAGATAAACTAAAACTGTATACATGTTATCGTCCACAAAATCAACAGATAAATTTACATTTGAGATTCAGCACTAGCCCCCACAAAACCCATCCTCCAGGAAAACATACGGATCAGAAAAAGCATAATACAATGCGATCTTACTTGGTAAATAACCATAATGAAAGTATTTTACACACTCAAGTTCATTAGCATCTTGTAACCACAGATTAAAACGATTGCTCGAGTCGAGAGTCAAGACCATAAATTTAAGGCGATTGATATTAACTTTTACCAAAACTTTTTCACCTAATATTCGGAAAAAGTCTTTTTTTTTTATAAGGTGGCTTGTAAAGGAACGCTATCTGCCTATCCGGGACCTGCTTGCTTGGAGTTAATTATTATTCATATTGCTTCAGTATACATATTTATCTAGAGTGGATACGAGCGGCAGTAGCAATCACTAATCTTCACACCGTAAACCAGCCTTGATATTCTGCAGCGTGCTTGAGATAAGTGTATTTACTGACTCCACAGATTCCATACTAAGTTTAGCAGTGGGGGAGTCGCTTGTAAGAATCTGAAAACCGACGGTTAGCAAGGACCCCCCTTCGCTGCTCTTATCTTCCGCCTTTGAAGTGATCACCAAAGGCCTCGTCTCCACCCCATCAGGAAGAATCGAAAAACCAGAGGGTAATATAGCAATGCCACTAGAGTCACAGCCACCCATTACGGATTGCATGCTTGTCACACCCACTGGAGCACACACTACCATGGATTCGTATGCATTTGTGCAACTATCCTGGAGCATCCACATGTTCTCCTTCTTCATTGTCTGGATTAAAGAAACAACATTGAAATAGGATGTAAGATATAGCGTGTTGACCGCATTCCTCCTCTTTTCACTTTTTAGACAAGGGGGGGAAAAGCGTACATGCATGGAGACGGTATTTCCTCTATCTTGTCCTTTTGCTAAGCTCGCTATAGATTGCACCGGACCACCATTTGACATGATATCCCACTGAAAATTCAGGTGATGATAAGAAGAAAGTATTCATCAACTTCTACGGTCTTCAGAGAGAGTTTTGCCTTTTTAGAAAAGCCTAAAAAGGAGTTTATGTCGTACCTCATTTCTTCGAGTTTCATCTCTTAGGAAATCAAAAAGAACAGCGTGAGACACGGGCAACCATATAGACGATACTGCACATAGTATCACCCCTAAGGGTTCACCAGGATCATTTAGGTTCTTCCTAGAAGCCACCCTTATGTCATCTCCTGTCTTGCTGGGAATCTTCTTCCATGTGTGATAGCTTGAAGCTCCTAGTGCTCGACTGAAACTCCATGTCATTCTCTGGGCTAATTTCAGAAGACTTTTTCTCCCGGCCATCGTAGCAATGCCTGATTGAATGGCCATATGACCATATGCAGCTGTGCTCAGGGTGAAATTTACACAAAAAGCGACATATAAAGAGTATAAACTATAAACAGGTATAGATTTAAATACCACTAGAATCTTTAGTCGGAACATTTGTTGCTTGGAAGAACACAAGACGCTCGCATTGCTGCTGCAATGTGGCCATCCAATGCCTCGCTCCAAAAGCTAGACCACCATTGATGATTGCTCGATACATAGAATGAGCTATGCTTTTCTGGCATTCCAAATGTTCTATCCATGTCACCTAAAAGAACACATTGGATGAGATTTTTTTTTTTTTGAAAACTTCTGATATCATTTTTTTTTTTGCATCGGCTATGCTTTTCTGGCATTCCAAATGCTCTATGCTTGTCACTACAAGAACACATAGGATAAGATTTTTCGAAAACATCTGATATCAATTTTTTTTTGTATCATCATAGGGAGGTATGGCTGATCTCTTGAATAAGTGTTATCTAGTTCGTTTATTCAGTTGTTAGTTTCCATCAGTGACTCAGTGAGTTATCAATTTTGTATAGTAAAATCAACTGGGTTCTCATCACTTTATCTTTCATTGGTACTTCTCTAGTTCTCTATTCCAATTATCCTATCCTGAAATCAGGGAATGGAAATGGGAAACAGAATGTTAGGGAATGGTAAAAAAGAGAAATCAATGGGGAACTTTCATTCCCCCCAATTTATGGAGTGATGGTTTATCGACCATTATTGAATTAACCATAAATTACATTATACAAAACCAACCAACATTAGTGACTATCATCGTCATTCTTTACCAAGGGACTAGTCTTGGAACAACTAAAAGGCTACTCTCTTTTGTGATCCAGAAGCCAAGGATACGAGCAACTGACACAATCTGTTGTCGCAAGTGCAAGGGAAAGGCCATGAACAAGATTTCTGTTCTTTTTGGGTAACAAGGAAAATTCCCACCAAGCCAACTTATTTGACCTGGTCAACGTGGGATCTCAAAACTATTCCGCAAACCCATCGGACCAGGCAAACCACCTATCGAATGATGGATGGCCTCCTGAAAGTTGAAGTTGGTGGGATTTGAACATTGGACTCCTTTGGAGGGTCTTATCTTCAGGCCAATCACCACCACTCAACCACCTCCAAGGAGATTAGATTTTTGGTCCAAACTCTCACAAAGCTGAGTGTTGGTGACTTGTTGTGTTTTGTAAAAACAAATCCATTTTGATTGCTTTTATAGTAAACAAATAATAAGATGGATGTATCTAGAGTCACTGCTGAAAGTATAGGGATGACCTCAATCACGTCAGTCTTCTTGACTTGATAAAAACATTTTCGTTTAAGATCTAAAAGAACAAAAAGGCACAGCGAAGACCACAAAGAAAATTTTGTTGGAGCCAGTTAAAAGAGTTGCACTAGGTCAAACGTCACATCTGAAATTTCTTGAAATACTTGGTTTCTTTTTACTGTGAGGTTTTGATTCTTTACCTTACAGTGACCGTTTGATTTATCCTCAATGATGCACCCAGATGGACGTTTTCTACATCTAGCAAGGGACGCATCGATGTTTTTTTCTACATTGTCAATAGAAGTGTCCACAATTGCCCACTTATCAGCATCCAATTGTTTGGAGTACCTAACAAAATACACTTCTCTTGTGGACACCAGAGGAGTCAGCATTTGCAGCTCTGCAAACATCTGCAACCAATGTGAAACATTATGTGTTACTAAAGATAGCAAGTACATTATTGATTGTTTGACTTAATGCATATCACTCACCAATTGAACTGCACCACTTCTGTTAGCACCCTCACCATTGCAAATAACATCCAGGGTAGCTGCTTTTGAGATCATGCATGGAAACATCATTTCATATTGTTTCTGCAATAACATGACAAGACATTAGAAAGTGACTGTCAAAACCTATCCGATCACAATTCTAACATTATATTTTCATGTTAACAAAAAAGTTCAAGCAAGCAATAAATTAGATGCAACCCTGATTTGTAGAATTTAAATTGGGTATTGATATTAATGGTAGCATTACAACTCAATACACAACCATGATAGCATTACAATTCAAAACACAAGGCTGCCAAGTGCAGCTATCTAGATCATGCATAGAAATATATGTGCACTGTACCACGTCCACGAAACTCCGAACTAGCTTTTGGAGATCTGCAAAGACAATGCCGCTATCTCTAGATGCCTCAATGTGTCTCTTCTGTTGAACATTGCTTGAAGCCTCGACCGGGAACTCCTTCAAATATTCATCATAATTAAGTATTTCTCGACCTGTCTCAAAGCTGCGAATCCACAGTGGTTCCCCAGCACTAGCCATCTTCAAGACCTCCTCCATAGATAGGTTGACAATCTCCATTATTCTAGACTTTTCAAGCCCAAATACCCCACTCCACAAATCTAATGAACTTCTATTTTCATGGTCATTTCCTGCAGAACAAGAGTTTGTTGGTGATGTTCCCTGTGGATATTTTCCTATTGATGTCCTCAGCTTCTCAATCTACATAACACCATTTTATTTACCAACTTGAGGTGCATAGCTTCATGAAAATCATAAGTTAGTTAAAGACCGAATTCAGGTGAAGCATTTATAACTGTACAACCTCAGCTTTAAGTTTGGCATTTTCAACACGAAGCTGCTGTTCATCAGTGTAAGAAGTGTCATCCTGGCTTGAGCTACCAAAGCCGCAGTTAGGACAAGTACCCTTCTTGATTGTATCCCTCAACAACTTGTTCTCATCACGTAGTTTATCCATCTCTGATTTCAACACTGAATTTTCATGGCGCTCCTGTATAGCCTGCAACAGCAACACACTTCACTTCTCACCCTTTGTGCACCCTAGAAACAAACACACACTCACACAGATACATCTATAAAATTACATATATATATATATACATATACATACATACATATATGATAGTTTTTAAACAAAATTATAACCAACAAATCTTTGTTGGCACGCATTTAACGAGGTTTCCAACATCGATCAGAATTTCCTTTGCATGAGTCTTGCTTGACCCCAAGTTATACTGAACAAGAAACATTTGACGATTACAGAGATCTTCATTTCATAAAACAAATATGAAAACCTTGATTTGGGTACGGCGATTTTGAAACCAGAACTTCACTTGTCTGGGATGAAGGCCTAACCGCTTGCTCAGCTGTTGTCTTTGCTTCTCATCTGGGTGAGGTGACTCCTTAAATAGCCTGCAATTGGGAAGTTAACTATTGATTAGTAATACAATGCATGCTAACCTGCTGCATTGTATATAAGTCAATATGGTATATCCATTTTACTAGGATGTCAAAAGAAAATTTTTCTATTGCATCTTGTAAGATATTGGGTTATGAAAGCTGCTATTCGACAGGGCATTCTTCAAATATTGATACATTACTCCTCTAGAGAAACAATGTCATGAGTAATTTGTTGTATAGTTGCTAGTTTGCCACTTAATCATGCTAACCTGCTGGCTGCTGCATTGTATATAATTCAATATGATATATCCATTTCACTAATATTTGAAAGAAGAATTTGCTCTCGTATCTCGCAAGACATTGGGTTATGAAAGCTGCTATTCGACAGGTTGTACTTCAATTTGTGATGCATTATCCGCATAGAGAAACAATGTCACAAGCAATTTTTTGTACAATTGCTACTTAATCGATCTAATAAACAGTTTTGCGAGATTCATTTTGTATCATATTATTGCAAACTTCCCTCATATATCAATGCCTAATTACTTTATAAACATATAGATTATCTAAAATTATTCTTACAAAAAAATTTGTAAACTTTTGAAGGTTATTCAACATCAAGTGTTTATATATAAGTAAATTTGGATGTGTTTCCACAAGATATGGAAAATAAGATTTAGTATAGTATACCAATTTTGATGTGTATATAGCTGGATTGTAGGGACACATCTAACAGAAAGTGACATGTAGAGTTCGAACCTTCCCAATCCTCTAAAACTATTTGACCAACAATGGAATTTTATAATATAATAAAAAGTTTGAGTCATATCACAAACTCAATGGACCAAATCTGCCAATTATATACATACTTTTTTCTATATTTATATATACATGTGACAATATTTTGCCAAGCTTCACCACATCACCTTTAAAATATGCGGACACACATGCTTGTGGTTAGTTGTTGCCTTGCCTTTCTTGTTTTTAAGTGATACACTTTATTAATAAATTATATGAGAAAAGAGAGAGCTTTACATGATGACCTTTATTTTTCTATTTGTTTTATATTAACTATAGCTTTACCTTTTTTTAATTGTTGTTGTTTCTTAAAGCTGAATTAGTGATCCTATTCAATGTATCATCTTACCCAACCACCTCCATTTTCTTGCAAAGATTCTCTTATAGGCTATTTTGATGGACTGTCCACCTCTCACTCATTATCTAGCTACCGAGTCCCACAAACCAACTGAGTCAATTCTTGATAATCCGAGTTACAAGATACCAACCAATGAGCCATCAGATGTTTCACATCCTTCTTAGTAAAATTACATGACTTTCTGAAACTCTGATACTTTCTACAGTTATAGAGTAAGATTATATGATTGTCTCTTTGAATCTCAACATTGAACCAGTGTAAATTGATCTCCAATGTTAACAATTGTATTTCAAAAATTTGAGGCGGTACGACCATGCATCAGTCATCTGACTTGTATCGCTTGATAATATAGGACGGACGAAAAATCTAGGCAACCGGATAATGAGATCTAGATGCAGCAAGGCGAGACAATCTTATCAAAGTGAAAGTTTCATGACGGACCGTTTGTGTAAAATTAATATCTAAACGAAATTAATGGCGGATTAATCTAACTTTATCAACTGCATGTTAAATTTAGTGCGTGTAGTACTGGTGTTTTAATTAGGTGCAATAATTGAAAAACAGTGTAGTAATAGGGGGAAAAAACTGACGTACGCTTCCATTTCACGAATTTGTTCGGCGGTGTGGCGGTGGTACTTTTTTCTTTTCTTACTTTTATTCTTATTATTTTCGTCGTCCCCGTCATCGACGTCGGGATCAACATCGAAATCATCATCCGATCGTGATCTCGCCGCTCCAGAAGTCTCACTACTGATCTCCGTCACAGTCATATTAGCACCATCCTCTTTTCGATCATCCACCGCCTCCTTTCCTTCACGAAAAAATCCCTTGCAAACACAAAAAAAATCGTAAAAATCACACCTCGGAACCAAAATCAATTTAAAAATATGAAAGCATAGAGAAGAATATAAAATCAGAACTACTTACGAGAGTGAGAGCAAGAGATGTGGATGGAAAAAGGTCTTTGGTAGAAGAAGTCGGTGGATTATTTTCATTGGAAGACGACATGACCATGGCAGTATCTGATTTTGGTGGTTGTGCTACGGTTTGGGCATGGCGGTGATGGTAGTACGGTCGTCTGCTACTGCTTCTACTCAGTTGTCTGCAGTGTTTCCATGGGAGTGGGGTCCGGAGGTGGAGAAAACAAAAGGAGGAAATGAATTCGCAAACGTTTTCTTTGCTTTTCTTTCTCCTGTGTAAGAGTGGGACTGTGACGCAGAGAGAGAGAGAGAGAGAGAGAGAGAGAGAGAGAGAGAGAGAGAGAGAGAGAGAGAGAGAGGGAGGGAGGTATGGTAATGGTAATGGTAATGGTGGAGAAGGAGAAGGAAGGAAGTGAGTGGGGGCTGGTAGGGGTTGACCGTTAGATATTGTTGGACCAGTAGCCTCCTCCTCTAGTTTCCAACTAATAATAACTCCATTCCTTTTAACCACGGTTGGCGAATGGTGGGTTAACCATCAAAACTAGCTGAATACCCGTGCGTTGCCCGGGTGATGTGCGACGAAATTATTATTTTTAAATAAATAATGACATAAAAAATCGATTTTATTTAATAAAACTATACATTAATACATGTGAGTTGATCGAAAGACTAATTATGCGTTAAAATATTGTTCTGTCAGAATTAAATATACAAAAAAAAAATTAATAATAGTTTATGATAAAATGAAAACCCATCATTTTCCCATAAAAATAATACACAAACATGTAGTTTTAAAATACGAATATAGTCTAACATAATTTTATAATAAAAATAAAATATTATTTTAGTAATAGTTTTTTGATCGTATTTGAACTCACTAATTATTCATAAAAATTGGAAAACTTGGACAAAAATGTTTCAGGCCAACCCAACCCAAACCATTCAAAAGTTACTCATAAACCAACTTGCCCATGCGTTGCTCGAGTGATGCGTGACGAAATTAATATTTTTAAATAAATAATACCACAAATTTTTTTTAAAGAGAACTATACATTGTTCATGATGAAAAAATTACTTATTTTAATCGTGAATATTAATTAGGACCAATTGCTAAAAATAGAAACAACTTTATGTATTTTTAGCATTCACAGCAACATTATTTTTTTTATCATTAATAACATCAACTTTTATATTTTTTTATCATTCATAGCAAACCTTAAAAAAATTGTTGCTAGTTGAATACCCGTGCGTAAAAATTACCCATAAACCAACATGTCCGTGTGTTGCTTTAGTGATGTGTGATGAAATTAATATTTTTAAATAAATAATAACACAAAAAAATATTTTTAAAAAAACTATACATTGTTCATGAATAAAAAAAATTACTTATTTTAATCGTGAATATTAATTAGGACCAATTGCTAAAAACATAAACAACTTTATGTATTTTTAGCATTTATAACAACATTATTTATTCTTTATCATTAATAACATCAACTTTTTTTTATCATTCATAGCAAAACTTAAAAAAATTGTTGCTAGACCAATTTTTCTCATAATAAACCCTAAATATAATTATATTTATATGCTCATAATAGTTATAAGAATAAATCCAAGCGAGACGAAGGTGTTAACATAATTCCAGATCATTTTTGAAATTTTAAATAAACCATGTAGAACATTTTTGTAAATTATTCTTATATTAATTATCTAATTAAATAATAAATAAATATAAATTATAATATATTATAATTCTTTTAAAACCATGAAAGTTTATTACACAAAAATACACATAGCTATCCCATTACATGAGATCAATGTTGCCCTTGGTTTCCTTCTTCACGCACTCCCCTTTTAGAAACCCTAGCCCCATCGTTTTCCTTTTCTCCCCCTGCTCCGCCATTCTCCCCCCGCTTCGTCGTTCTCCCCTTGTTTGGCCGTCGGTTGGTGGACGCCATCCACGTATCATTGTCTCCTGACCAGCAACGACATCTCGTATCATCATCTCCTGACCGCCACTCCGCTTTATCTTTCAATGGCGTTGCACAGAACTTCACCCTAGTCTCTTCGCTTTTTTCGGATTATACACAAGTGAGAACATCAAACGGTGAGGACATCAACCGAGGGTTCTACATCTAGATTTTCATTTCTCGAAGTGAACCCGACTTTCAGGTATGATTATCTCTTTTTCATCTGAGTTTGGGTTAATATTCGGTTTCATTGACGGTTAAAATCATAGTTTTGACTAAACTCAATTTTTTTTATTCCTTTTTATGATTTAGGTTTGTATTTGTGGTTCAAAGTTTAGTGACACTCACTAATGCTTCTCGTATTGGACAAACACCGCTGGTAAACAAACCCTCTTGATATTGATATTGTATTTTTTGCAATTCATTTCGATGCAGTAAGGATTTTACTATCTGTTTTTATTGTATTGGTTGATGTTATTTTAACATTTTTAGATATTGACAATGTGTGATTGTTTGAGTATGTTGAACTTTTTGCGAGAATTTGAATTGTCATGTATATTATAAAATAGATAGAGAAAGGGCAATCCATGAAGATTATAACTTAAATGCATATCAACCTTTTTCTTTTTTACAATTTTAAAGTAGTATTATCTATGTTCAAAACATGTTTATTTTAACTTCTAGAACTTAACAGAATTAAAAATCTGTATACTTTGATTTTTTTTTCTGCTTGTTTTTATTTACGTGGTTGACATTATGCTTAATGTTTATGATACTTATTGTCTTTTTCCTCCTAAACAGCTAAAAACTCTCATTTGTATGAAAAAATAGGTTGATATTAGTCAACTCAATTGATACAAATAAATAAGAATATTTTGACTGTGAGATCTAATGATCACGAAAGTTTACCTTGCATATTGGGGGGGGGGGTGTATATATATAATATGGAGTGTCTTTCATCTCGTAGTTTGTATTAGTATTATTACTAACATTTTTCCTTTCTGCAGACACTTCATCTCGATGGACCTGACATTCATCTTCATAATGGTATAATTTTTGTTCAATCTTGTGATGCAGTTTTCTCTAATATTTTGAATATAGCTTCTGTTAAAAATGAATAGTCCATGTATATATAGTTGAAAATATTATCCAAACGGGATTCAATATCCCTTATTTTCCTGATTTTTTGTTATATAAGCAGCCACATTTTATTTCATATATTATCTCACAGTTAGTTATTTAACTGGCGATGATATATATCCATTTTCCAGGTCTGATACATTTTTTCTGCTTTTTGATATTATCCAGAATTCCAGCTGCAAATATTCCAGCTGCAAATATTAATAAAACGGGATGTAACATCCCATATTTCTGATTATTTGTTATATCCAACAGCCCCTATTTTGAATGCATCAAGATGCAGTTTTTCAGCACATATTATCTGGATTTTTTTTGAATTTTTGATTTTTTTGCGGTTCTAATGTCTGTACTCATTGTTGTCACCTTTATTGCCTAATTTTTTTTATCCCCTATTATTCTGCAAATTGTTATGCAGTATTTTTGCAACCTCTTTAATAGATGTTATCCCTTTTTCAAATGCAATTTAAATTTCTGTTGTGATCCAGCCTTATTTATAGCAGTGATTTAGGCATTAAAATCTGAATTATAGCCAATGGTATGTTGCCAAATCAGCCTTAAAAATAGGAATTTCTTCCAATTATTGAATGACACGTGAGCAGATTTCTCTCTGCTCCGTCGGCAATATATATATATATATATATATATATATATATATATATATATATATATATATATATATATATATATATATATATATATATATATATATATATATATATAATTCCATCACTGACACAAGTGAGAACATCAAGCGGTGAGGACATCAACCGAGGGTTCTACATCTAGATTTTCATTTCTCGAAGTGAACCCGACTTTCAGGTATGATTATCTCTTTTTCATCTGAGTTTGGGTTAATATTCGGTTTCATTGACGGTTTCATTACTTTAAAATCATAGTTTTGACTAAACTCAATTTTTTTTGTTCCTTTTTATGATTTAGGTTTGTATTTGTGGTTCAAAGTTTAGTGACACTCACTAATGCTTCTCGTATTGGACAAACACCGCTGGTAAACAAACCCTCTTGATATTGAAATTGTATTTTTTGCAATTCATTTCGATGCAGTAAGGATTTTACTATCTGTTTTTATTGTATTGGTTGATGTTATTTTAACATTTTTAGATATTGACAATGTGTGATTGTTTGAGTATGTTGAACTTTTTGCGAGAATTTGAATTGTCATGTATATTATAAAATAGATAGAGAAAGGGCAATCCATGAAGATTATAACTTAAATGCATATCATCCTTTTTCTTTTTTACAATTTTAAAGTAGTATTATCTATGTTCAAAACATGTTTATTTTAACTTCTAGAACTTAACAGAATTAAAAATCTGTCTATTTTGATTTTTTTTTTCTGCTTGTTTTTATTTACGTGGTTGACATTATGCTTAATGTTTATGATACTTATTGTCTTTTTCCTCCTAAGCAGCTAAAAACTCTCATTTGTATGAAAAAATAGGTTGATATTAGTCAACTCAATTGAAACAAATAAATAAGAATATTTTGACTCTAAGATCTAATGATCACGAAAGTTTACCTTGCATATTGGGGGGGGGGGGTGTGTATAATATGGAGTGTCTTTCATCTCGTAGTTTGTATTAGTATTATTACTAACCTTTTTCCTTTCTGCAGACACTTCATCTGTGTGTATAATATGGAGTGTCTTTCATCTCGTAGTTTGTATTAGTATTATTACTAACCTTTTTCCTTTCTGCAGACACTTCATCTCGTTGGACCTGACATTCATCTTCATAATGGTATAATTTTTGTTCAATCTTGTGATGCAGTTTTCTCTAATATTTTGAATATAGCTTCTGTTAAAAATGAATAGTCCATGTATATATAGTTGAAAATATTATCCAAACGGGATTCAATATCCCTTATTTTCCTGATTTTTTGTTATATAAGCAGCCACATTTTATTTCATATATTATCTCACAGTTAGTTATTTAACTGGCGATGATATATATCCATTTTCCAGGTCTGATACAATTTTTTCTGCTTTTTGATATTATCCAGAATTCCAGCTGCAAATATTCCAGCTGCAAATATTAATAAAACGGGATGTAACATCCCATATTTCTGATTATTTGTTATATCCAACAGCCCCTATTTTGAATGTATCAAGATGCAGTTTTTCAGCACATATTATCTGGATTTTTTTTGATTTTTTGATTTTTTGCGGTTCTAATGTCTATACTCATTGTTGTCACCTTTATTGCCTAAATTTTTTTTATCCCCTATTATTCTGCAATTTGTTATGCAGTATTTTTGCAAACTCTTTAATAGATGTTATCCATTTTTCAAATGCAATTTAAATTTCTGTTGTGATCCAGCCTTATTTATAGCAGTGATTTAGGCATTAAAATCTGAATTATAGCCAATGGTATGTTGCCAAATCAGCCTTAAAAATAGGAATTTCTTCCAATTATTGAATGCCACGTGAGCAGATTTCTCTCTGCTCCGTCGGCAATATATATATATAATTCTAACATATCATGATTAATAATCAAACCCAAAACCGTAAATTCCAAATAAACTTGAAAACCAATTTAAAAAAAACCGTAATTGATTTGGGTTACATTTGCCTTTAAAACCAAGATGATAAAATTCAATCGAATAAAATTTAAATTAAAATAATTTATTAATTACTTATTTGAATTATTATCCTTTATATCCATTTGAAACATAAAAATAAAATGAATCTATCTACAAATATTACTATTAAAAGGTTAATGAGCTTATTTTTTTTAATTTTATACCGACGAGTAGTATTAATGCTCATTATATTTTATAGAGGAATAATGACACCAAATAGCTATGTACGTTTAAATTTGCAAATATTTATTTAGTGTACTTTAAAATTGTTTCAATTAGGTAATATGGATGATCTAGTGATTGGTACAACAGGTTATCATACTTAGTCAAAGTTTTTATGTGCACATTTATGTAGTGTATTCTTTCTTTTGTGTACATTTGGTAGCCAAACTTTTAAAAGTCTTTTAATTAGGTAGTTGGTTAACATATTGTTACCGATAATCATGTCATCCAATTATTTAATTGAAACATTTTTAAAATGACACCACGTAAATACGCACAAAAATATATATACTACATAAATGTGTACAAACTCAAAAGTACATAGTTATTTGGTGTCTTTTTTTCCTTTTAAACTATTATCTCTCATCCATGATATTTTACACAAGTAATCAAATTGTCATATTTATTATTTACTTATAAATGGTTATTGCTAAGGTGAATCTTTCTAATTAACTATGTAACACAATTTATTAATCGGTTTTGTTAACATGTTTGAACATTGTGATCACTTTGTTCTCTAATGTTAAATATTAAAGAATGATATAATAATATTATTGATCTTTTTGTTCTTTAATTTTAAATGAAAGAGAAAGATTAAAAAAAAAGTAGACGAAGTAAAAAAAAATATAGAAAACAATATTTTCAAGAACACACGTTATTGATTTTTTGTTTTATTTTTGAAAAGAAATAATATCAATCATTCTTTCCTTTTAATTCTTTCTCTTTCTTCCTTTAAAATGTTCGAAGAACACAATCATTTTTTGTTTCATTCAACTTTTTTTTCCTCTAATTTCTTTATGTTAAGTTGTGTTAGAGAACACAATGGATATGACTACCTAATCTATCTATACTATTAAAAGAGTAACTAAATGCCACATGGCATGCTCTCATTGAATTTGCCACATGGCATGCTCTCATTGAATTTGCCACATGTCGCTCTCTCCTTTTGCCACGTCATTTACTGATTTTATTTTAAAATTTTAAAGCAAATCAAATATATGTAAATCTAATATGGATTAATTTAATAACTAACTAACTAAAATTAAGCAAATTTTAGTATTCACATAATTATTATATTATACATATATAAATATCAATTTTTAAAATTAACCCATGTAATACATGGGTAATAACCTAGTATGCACTAAAAGAATACGCGATGCTAAGGCCCGAAATATTTAGGATTTATCCCATATTTAGTGCATCTATTATTCGATTGATGTGTCTATATTAACCACATAATGCTAGGAGCAGAAGGCGAAAAGATGGTAATTTATTCAAAATAAGATATTTCAATTAATATTTCATAGTCTTACTGTTTTTTAACTTTAACATTAATTTAGAGTCATTATTGATTTGGACAGGGCCGGTCCTGGGCCTGGTTCATCTGGGCCACTGCCCAGGGCCCAATCACTCTAAGGGGCCCCAAAAAAAATTAATATGTTAATATAGCTCATCAGTCCAGTATTAGGTTATATGTGTTTTGCGCGAAAAAAATCACAGACAATGTGTTGGTTCAGCTGGTAGTCATCTTACTTTGGAATTCTAATGGCATGGGTTCGATTCCCATTGTGTGCATTTTTTTAATTTATTTATATCTCATCAGTATCACTTGGATTTTCATATATAGATATCGTCTATTTGCTTTATATCAATATACAATCCATCAAATTTAATATTCATACTTTTGTTTTTTAATTAGTTTGATTTTTTTTTATTTTTGTTTATCATGTGATTTATGTTATTTATTGTACGATTATTAAAAATACTAATGAGATATGTATTTATTTCTTGAGATGTTATTTTTTTTGACACATATGTTATTATTTATATTATGAATCTTTTAAAATTTAAATTTCTTTTTTCAATTTACTAATAAATATATAATTTAATATTGTATGCAATTTTTACCCAATTTATAATCATACAATGTTAATATTAAATTTTTTTTTTTTGCGGTTTTTGGATTGAGGAAAAATTCAGAGAAGCACCATGAAACCATTACACGATGATAGATTGTGAAGTTTTTAAAGACATGACATTGACAATAGTGCAACAAAATCAATATTATTTAATTGTAATTTTTTATACGAATATTGCTTATATATATAGAGGGCCCCTTTTTAAGTATATGCCCTGGGCCTAAAAAATGATAGGACCGGCCCTGGATTTGGACATTTGGTTCGACAATTTTGTTAATGTATCGTCTTTTTATTGTTTATGATAGTCCTTGTTCTAATTGAGCTCGTGTTGTGAGATGTTTGGTTAAGTCATATAACGAGCGAAACCATTGTTCTGTGTTATTGAGAAATATGCCTAAGGAGAAATGTTACTGTCATTTCTAGGCATTGTATGTACTTAATAGCTCTCTTTAGTGTAGTTTTTTATGGACATTGCTATATGAACACTCCCCTCTACTTATTTTTTTATTAATCACACACCTTCTTACTCGCATAATTTTTGTTAATGACGTGAGATCCAATGATTAAAAGTTAATCTCCTCTCACATTAAGAATGAGGATGTGTGATTAGCAATTGAGGAGTGTACATATATTATTACTCTTTCAATATAACCTTTATTTTCTTTAAACAAAGTTTTCTAATCACATCTTACATCATAAAAAGTTACTCCCCCGTAAAAAGTTTTAATATTTTATGGTATTTGGTGGTTACCGAATATAAGTTTGGCCCCCATGGGCTTCCCGGAAGAGGTAGGTGCAATTAATGTCGATGCCGACGGATGCATATAAACTTTTAAGAGAAAAAACTTAAAACAAAACAATCATTTATTATTCATTAATTAAATATACTCTATGATCTGAAATCCATCATTTTAGACACCTTAGTGTCAAATAAGTTTTCTCTCTCCACGACTCATTTTAGAACTTTAGAATTACCTATCATTCTCAACATTCTATCTTTCTTAATTTTTATTAAAACTTAAATTAAATATTTAATTTTACGAAAAATAACTTAAACTATTATATAAATAAGATTAAAAATTATGACACTAGAAATTAAAAATTACGAAACTAAAAATGTGAATGTGTTTGGTTTTGATGTGTTAAAAGATTTTGAAGATAATTAAAAGATAAAAGATTGGTTTGGTGTGAATTGTTGTAAATGTAGATGGTTGTATTTATAAGATGAAAAAATTTTAAAAATTATATTCATACATACATATGTGTGTGTTACACACACACACATTTGACATGAAATAACAAAAAAAAAAAAAAGAAAAGAAAAGAAAGGACCACTAAAAGGTGAAGAGGCTGGTGGGTGGAGCCGCTGGGCAAGTCGCGATCGCGAGGCGGTGTTTCTGCCAGGAAAAATGGCATATGGCAAGCCGCTGGACTGCCGGGATTTGTGTACCGCACATGCTAACTATGTTCATAGAATTATACATGCAAATCATTTGAGAGAACTTAATTCGACAATAACACCAATGAACTATAACAAGTTTATCAAGGGTTTATTATGGAAAAAAAAAATCAACATGTTTTTAAGGTTTTTATATTTCGTCCTCTTGTGTTATTTATTTTCAGAAAAGTCCTCAAGTTAATTTGTTTAACTAGTTTTGTGAAATTTGACTATTAGAGCCGAATTTATTGGGAAACCGGGTTTTTAAATATTTGAAAAGCCGAGTATTCACTAGTACAAAAACATCATTCAACCCCTTCAAATAGACCTAGGTTATATAGAAAACAACTCAAAAACCGGGGTCTATGGGTTCCACATGTGATTTTCGAAGAAAGAACCCAGTGTTTTAATGTAAACAACCGGGTGTAGATATTCCCGTGTTTTTTTTTTTAAATCAAACCCGGTTAGTGTAAAAAACCGGGGTCTAAACTTAATTATATCGTCTTTTTTTCTCCCGCCCCATTCCCTTCCCAAAGTTTCATCTCCCGCTTACAAGCTTCCTAACCCTAAAAACAAAATGCAGACCACTTTTCTCCTCTCCCACCTGCTCTCGTACCAGACCACAACCACCGTCGTTCTTCATCTTGTTCCCCTTTTCTCCTCTCCCTCCTGCTCTCGTACCAGACCACAACCACCACCGTTCTTCATCTTCTTCCCCTTTTCTCCAGCAACGCCATCACCCAACACCTCATCAGTTTCATCGTCTTCCTCTCTCTGGCTAACACCATCTAAGCACCAACACACATGTACGTGACCCCAACTGCTAACCTAAGCTAGAAGCCACGAACTGCTCCTCTTCTGATCTATTCAATCTGCTCGATCCCCTGAGTACCTGATTTGATTTCATGTATCTGGAAATCAACACCATCTATTTAAGAAATGACCTTTCGAAGTCTCCAAGGTAACAATAACATTTTAGTTTTTTCTAAACACATGAATCGATTAGTTTAAAGTAATGGTTTTTAACTACTGTTATTTCTAGGGTTGTACGCGATGTCCAGAACTACGTTCAAGGACTGATTGCTTGATTTTAAGAACTGATTGAAGGTAATCGTCACATATTAACAAGAATCCATTGCTATAGGGTTGTACTCATTCTTAACAAGAATCACTGGTTACAATTTCTTTTATTATTATAACCAGTTTCGCATCTTGTTCTAAATCTACATCTGGCTTTGATTATAAACAGGTAAGTGTCGTTGTTGTTTGATTTTTCTGCTTCTATATGTTCTGTTACAGCATTATAAGTTGTAATTCAGGTAAGCTCACATGAACTTAATTGGAGAGATTATTTTATCATAACAGAATTTGTAATTAGGGGATCTGCGATATCTTTGTCATTGATTGTTTATATGGCCAAATATTTGGGAAGATAGTTTTAATTAGTATTACAAAATTTTTAATGGCCAAATTATCTGCGATATCTTTGTTATTGACTGTTTATATGGCCAAATATCTGTGATATCTTTGTCATTGACTGTTTGTAAAAGGTACTTTTTGTAGTAGTGTTGGTAAATGTTATGAAAGCTTATGAAATCTAAGGCATGAATTTTTTGGGAAGATTGATTTGGGTACTTTAGCTTTCGAAAGCTTATGAGATTTGAGTTTTTTAGGCTTTATAGATATTTGAGGAATCACTTGCTGTGTCTAATTTCAAGCAAATGATTTTCTGGAATTATTATAAAATTTTAGTTGATTTGAATGCTTTTACCATCATATTCCCATACTTGGCCAGATAGATTGAAGTGGTTTTCATAGTTTCCATGCTTTTATTCAGCTTTATTCATGAGGTTTTAGGTCACCATTACCACTTGATAACTATTAGTCTGCATAGCTTGAGGTACATTTTCCTGCTATTTCCTCAAGGTTTTTCCTGTTGCGAATTTTCTCCACTCTATTAACTTACATAACAGCCTGAATGCACTATCATTCATTGTAGTTCTAATGATAATTCTGAAGGCACTATCATTCATGGAGAGAGAACTGGTGGCTTTTATATCCTTGTAAGTTTCATATTCCTTTTTTCTTTCATTTCAGCGTACTTACAGGAGGAAAGTAATTTGCTGCAGCAACTTAGTTTGATATCCTTGCAACTGAGAGGAGTTAAAACAGAGAGGATATATGCTTGGGTCAAACACCGATTACGAACAAATGAGAAGATAATGGAAAACTTTTCCTTCTTCGTGGCATGTCTGCTGTGTATTCAGAATTGCAAATTGAGCAGGTTCATTATTTTAACTTTCATAAATATAAGGACGGGTTTGTGGTTTGTAATCTACGTGAATTGTATATTTCTCGCCACAAATTATGTGTTTCTCTTTGATTTCCTGCAAGTCACGATATCCTCATTTGAGAACTTCATTGTAGGTTATTGGCTACTGTGAGGAGGATGAACCTTTTGTTAGTAAATAAAAAAATTCAGATATGTATGTTCCCCTTGTGAATTGGAAAAAAGGCATATATCTACTATTTTTATATCCATGTCTTCCCACCTCTGATGCTAATGGTTTAGGTTTATCTCCTTTTATGATCCATGTGTACTATTTTTAATTGGGATCAACATTTGTAACCTGATGCATGGTGTCTTGATGTTTGCATTAGAATTTTAAATGCATAATCTGATGGTCTGTGTGTCTGTATTTGATAAATAGAAAGATTTTCTCTTTTATTATAGTCGGTGCTTTTGTTGTTCAGCGATTTTAAAAGGTTGGACCTAGTGTTTCTTTATAAATTTTGTTGTTGGTTTTGGTCCGTCTAATTTGCAGGCCAGGCTGCTATCTTGATCTTTAAAAGATCCCAAAGCTAACATTGCCACCGTCGCTTTGTACGGGGATAACAACACAACACTCTTCACCTACCAAACCGTAAGTTTATGTAAACTATTTTGTTAAGACTCTATGCATTAAAGGTGTATAGTATATATGCACATTAAAACTAAACTATAACCATATATATCAAATGGTAATTCATGTATTTAATTTCATCAAGCTAATGTTAATTTATGGGTTTGAGAATCAGTATGTGAACCACATGGGATTCTAATGAATGTTGGTTTTATCATTGATTATATGTATATTGGACACAGTGATCTTAAAAATTAAACTGGAAATAGAAACTGGAAGTGGTACCTGCACTGTAATTTTTAAAAAATATATATAAATACTTTTAACCCCGGTTTTCTAATAATAAACCTGGGTAGAAAGTGCAGGGGCTAAACAATATTCCAGTGTTTTAAAATACTTTCGCCCCGGTTGATTCTTAAGGAACCGGGGTTAAAGCCTTTTCTACCCCGGTTATAGAACCGGGGTCTATGACTTATATCTACTACCTACCCCCCTTTCTACCCCGGTTAAAGAACCGGGGTCTATTACATATTTAACCGGGGTAAAAGGGTCTTTTTGTACTAGTGATTAACAGTCAAATTTTACTAAACAAAAGAGAAAAAAATATCTGAGGACTTATCTAAAAAAATATAATGAAATGGCGAAAACATAAAAATCATGAAAATATGTTGGTTCTTTCATGATAAACCATTTATATAAAGAAATGTGCAAAAGTTGTTCCGGTCCAAACTGATGTATCAAAAAAACCGAAACCAAAAGAAGATCACAATCAGAAGTAGTTGTCTTCGATCCGATTCTTTTTTCTAAAATTTAAAAAACTGAATCTCGATTAGATATTATACAATGCTTTAAACCGACATCCATGTAAAATTTTATTGAAAAATTGACAATGGCTTCAGAATATGTTGAATTCTTGAAGTGCAATGATGATCGTGAATAATTAAAGTTATGTTTTGATTTCCAAAGACCAAAAAAAATAATATGGAAAAAACAAACTATAAGCGGACAAAATTTGTATTTATCGTTACAATAATATATGTATGTTTTTTTGTGAAAGATAAAAACTAATTATTATCCTTGTCGACTTAAACTTTTAAATGTGTAACAATTAAATGTCTTGGTAGCTATATTTCTAAATCAGATAATAAAATAAGGTGATGACATTGCCGAAGTTTTGGGGTAGTTACCTTCTGTTGTTCAAAAAAAAAAAAGATAACAAAACAAGACAGCGACTGATGAGGGTCAAAACGTGTGTTGTGCTCCAAAGTTCAACTTCAAATTCGTTTCACATATGGGGCTCATAGTTGGAAGATAGGAACATAGTCAAGTGTTTGGGTTTGAGAATGAGTTTTGTTAGCATGAGGAAGTGAAAGAAATTTCACATTGAGATGATATAGGTACATTGTTGTGTAGTAAGCACATACATGGCCAAGTTTATGGTTTCGTCTTTTATTTTAAAATTTTCTGTACCGGTTTAGTTTCGTTTTGTATGTATTTTGTAAAATGTAGAAATATATCATAACTGAATTGAACATGTAACAATACCATCCGGTTGCCGGTCTAGTTCTAGGTTTATGTTTTTTTTTTTTTTTTGACTTTTGGAGTTTTTATTTGAATATGTTCGATTTGGGACCATGGTTTGATTTAGACTTTAGAGTCTATGAGTGATGTATTAACAAGTTATTTAATCATGTGATGAGTGTCTTAATTCTCAATGGAATAAAATGGAAATTTGATTATAATGTAAATATTATTTAGTTTCATTACTTGTAAAAAATGAAGTGAATCAAAATCTTAAAAGAGAACAAGTTGCATTACTTGTGTTATTCATTGGATGAGTAGTTTAAATCATAAACATAAATATTATCACCAAAAAGCAACAAACAACAACAATTAATTCATTAACCAATAATGCAAACAAATAATCGGCAAAGTTGATTTCTTAAAAAAAACGTAATGAATGGTGGTGACGAAATCAATCAACTAATTTATCGACCGATCCAAACAATCAAGAGAAGTATGATAATATATTAATCTAACGATTTAACAAATATGATGCGCTCTGATACCACTTGTTAGATATACTTGAATAATAAACCCGAATCAACTATATTGTCAAATCATTAAGATAAAACATAAAAAAAACTCATATTTAAATCCGTTGATATCGTCTTCTTTATGCGGAAACCTGATGACGAACGAAAATGGTTGTGAGAGTCTTCCTCACCTAAAGTCTTAATGTTCTAAACAGAACAACAAATATCTGATATATGAAGATTTGGGATCCTAGAGTTGTTTTAGGGTATTGGGGACCCGCACTATATATAGACAGGAAATTAGGGTTACTATCAAACCCTAAAGTCCAATAATATTAGTTTATTAATTAATAGTCAAATAAGTCTATTAAAGATAAAACCCAATAATTTAAAATTATAAGTTCATCCAAATAAAATTATAACATTTGGTGGTAGCTATGAAGCATTATGGGTATAGTTTTCAAAATAGACAAATATAAGAATGATTATGATTCCTTAAATACGATGTTTGGTTTGTACAATAAAAGGGCATTTGGTTAGCAGGAGGGAATTGAAGAAGTTATTATTTAAGTTTTAGTTATTAATATGTTCGATGGTGAGAAGATAAATCATATATAAGTTGGAATGAATGTGAAAACCCTATAAACATAAAATTTGATGATAAATTGATAAAATTTTACTTTATATTCATCATCTAAAGTTCAAACTAAGCTAAATTTAGGTTCTAATTCATTTGAATTTTGTTCTGCAAATCGAATGCCAATTAGTTCTGGTGTTGTTACTAAAACTATGTTTGATTCGTTAGTATGGGAGTACAATAAATTTACATTTTTATTGTTGTATTATATCTAATAACTAAAAAAATATAAATTTATAGGAAATCAAGTATTAGATTTCAAATGACAACCAAAAATTTGTTAATATATACTATAGAACTTTTGCCCTTTACAACTAAAGCATGCGATGATCTAATTACTTGAATTAAAACCCATCAAAACATAAAACACTCCAATTGTTTAGAAAGATTTAAAAAGACATCAATATTGTCTTTTTACATCCATATTTAAAGAAGTTATTTAAAGTACGTGTCACAAACAATGTGTAAAATACTTGTAATGCCATTTTTTTTAAAATGTTGTAAATCTCATGAAGTAGATACGTACTTTAGTTTTGTTTTGTTTCGATTTAGATTTTGTATTATTTTTGTACAAATTTAAAATGGATATTTTTAAAGTCTTTCATTTTTTTTTGTAGTCAGGATTGCCTGGAAAGCCGAATATATTACTTTATAAAGCTTATGTGCAGTGGCGGATCCAAATTTTTTTTTTTATAGGAGTCGAATTTTATCACGATGCCACAGAACGATTGTTTGTGGTTTTATAAAGTTTTTCACACCTCACAAGTTCTGTCGGTTCATCTTGATTACATAAATAAAAGAAATACATAAATGTTACACATCATTGATCGTTACAAACTAAAAAAGTTAGGTTCAACAGCCGTTCTCTACGAGTTTTCATCTTTTGAAAACTAGTTATTAGTTATTACATAATCGTCCAAAACATTGAGTAATATTTTTTGGTGCAAATGCAACAATCAATTTATCACTAATTGAATTGCATAATTACTTGTGGAATTTGTGAAGAAGTGTTAGAAACTCTTCATTTGATGGAAATTTAGATCTTGATAATAATTTTTTTAAAAAATCGATTTATGTTGTCTAATGAACTAAAACAATTAAACAAATGTAACTTAATGTTAATTGTTGAACACTCAAAGTCTTAAAAATTAATAATCTAAATTTATAAAAAGACTAAAACAAAACATACATTTTTAAAAACAACAAACAAGTAAGTAACAATAAAACCAACAATATATTCCTAGTACAATCCCAAATGTGAAGGGTCTAATAATGAGTTATCCCAATAAATGAAGGTTCAATACACATGTATTTTTAAATTATTTGTTAAACGAGTAACAAACTATTAGGTTTTAGTATATTTCTTAGAGTTTGTAACAAATTTTTTTATATGTCTAAAATTTACAAAAACTAACAAGGATATTGGGTCAAACTTAAAAAATCTTAGGGGTCAAAATTTTTTCGATTATATAAAAAACACGTAAAATAAAAAAATTATCGGGGTCGTTTGATCCCCATACCCACACACTAGATTCGCCCCTGCTTACGTGACTAATGATATGGAACTAAAATAGAAATTTTGGCACGACATATAGTAGGGGTGTTATCGGGACCAAACCCGGACCGAACCCGAATTTCGCTAAAAATATAAACCCGAGGACGGGACCATTACTTTACAATCGGTGTTATTCGGGACCGGTACCGGTTCGGTTCGGATATTTGGTGTACAAAAACTCAAAAAAATTACTCCATTTAAAAGGCTAGGGGTGTTATCGGACCGGACCGAATCGGACTCGATTTGGATCAAACCCGAATTTGGCTAAAATCTAAACCCGAGGACCGGACCATTACAATCCGTGCTATTCGGGACCGGTATCGGTTCAGTTTGGGTATTTGGTCCGCATATAACACCCCTAACATATCAGGTTTACTCTGAGTAAGATCAACACGGGCAACCGTCCAGAACGTATTAATCATAGTGGCCCATTATCTAAATATCGATTATACACTTAGGTCAACGATTAAAAAATGTTATTGGTTTGTAAAGTTTTTTGTTTTAACATTATATAATTATAAGTTTTTTTTGTTGTTAATTAATCATTTTTACTTAAATTTTGCTTTTTTGACTACACATACACATACGACCCATTTTTTATTTTTGCCTGGAACCTGAAAATGAGTGGACCGACCCTGACGAGATAGGTATGTGCTTTCAATTTTGTTCCGAGTTAAGGTTGTGTACTCTTTTGTACACATTAAGACGTGTACTTTAAACGTGTTCCATTTTGGTAGTTGATAAAATGATGTAATATTAGTACCAATGAAATAGTTTACGGTAATTTTATACATTTTCATAATATTAAATTTAAGTTATATCAGATGTTGAGAAAAACAAAAAGTTTAAAGTAGAATATGTTTTTCAATTAAATGAATAAAATCAAATTTA
This sequence comes from Centrapalus pauciflorus, assembly GCA_020465985.1. Taxonomy (NCBI): domain Eukaryota; kingdom Viridiplantae; phylum Streptophyta; class Magnoliopsida; order Asterales; family Asteraceae; genus Centrapalus; species Centrapalus pauciflorus. The sequence continues at coordinate 118,269 of JAANYP010007002.1, read as the reverse complement.
CACATATTCTACTTTAAAGTTTTTGTTGTTCTTATCATTTGTTATAGTTTAATTTTATATACTATAAATCATAAGATTTGAGTAACAAGTCATAGATTTATTATATTAATATAATATGAATATATCAAAAAACGAAACAATTTTGAAATATACATCCTAATTGTGTAAACAGGTACACAACTTAAATCATTATTAAATTGAGAGTATACATCGATTTCCTGTCATTTTTTTATTTTAATTTCATGTCGTTAGTCATGTCATCAATCACGTAAGTTTTGTAACCGTTACGCTAGTTTTCTGGTACAACTACTAGAATAAAACATTTTAAAGATATACATCCTAAATATACAAACAAATACACAACCTGTTATCAAAAATTCAAAAATGAAAAGATTAATATTGAAAAAACTCAATCAAATTTTCTCATTTTCTCAATTGAGTTCATAAACTCTTTTACAATATGTTTAAATCTCTAAACTATATTTGTCTTACTCAAAAATATATATTTTTGACCGGCTGCCAGATTTGTCGGTAAAATACAACTGATAAAACAAAAAATTTAAGATATTAATTGCTAAAATATGAAAAAATGGTGAGTTTTTTTTAACATTAAACAAGCAAAAAAAATTAAGGTTACTTCTTTAGTAACCGATCAAATAAATCAAATATATATTTTTAAACAATACAAAATTGGTTTATGGACTTAAACCGTTAGGATTTTTTTTTTTAGCGAAAACGAAGAAAATATTGATCCAAACTGAAAATATGCAACTATGCATGGAATTCCATAAACACTGTTGAAGCAAGTCATGTATAATGTGTCATTTTTTCTACTACATCCTCCAAGTTTGGAATTTTGTTCATTATGAACCCTGAAATTTGGGATTTAAGCACTTTCTCCATTGACATGGTCACCGACAAATTGCACCCGTGCTTGAAACGATAAAATGTCAATATCTGTGTCTGCCGCAATCCTTCTAGACCTTGGGTTAGGGGGCGGCTTCTCATTGAAAGAATTCATTGCAATAAATATTAGGTTTCTATTTTATATCCTTTAAGAATTCGAGTTTTAATTTTTTGACAACATTATTTATACTACAAAAATCATAACATATAATATTTAATTTAAATAAAAGCATTGTAATTTTTTTAAGATGAAAAATACTCATTGATTTTCATATTTATATAGGAAAAACACGAAATTTATTTTTTAGAAACAAAAATAATCATGAATTATTTTTCTATTGAGAAAGAATAATAATAAATTCATATTTTACATTTTTAATTAGTCATTGTTTTGCTGACACTCTATTTGTTTCTATTGGAAATTATAAATTTTTGTTGTCGTAAAAATCTTTGCATTTGACCTTGTTTATATTAGAATAATACTCGCAATTAAATCTTAATGTGCAACATGTATAATCGAGACTCCAAAAGACACCCATGATTCAACGTACTACAATGATTTTCGTGTTTTTTAATATGTTTGTTAATGCATATTCACAACTACACAAGTACACAACCATAGAGTAAAAAGATCGTGAAATTATTAAAAATTATATTATAACTTTTATTTGAGTTGATTGTAAAAAAAATACAAAATTTTTCTTTCATAAATAATATAAGTTAAACAACGTTGTATTATAATCTTTATTCGTGTTATCACAAAAAAAAAAAAAAAAAGCAAAATTCTATATATAATATTAGATTATTTGTTGTTTCATAACGAAAATTTAGGGTGTGTTTAGTTGATAGAAAATTAATATTTGTTTTCACTTTCACTTTTTCAGAATTTGTTTTCATTATTACATTTCTAGAAAATTAGGAGAAAATTTTGAAAACGTGTTCACAACGTCCCTTGTTTTCACTTTTGAAAATTAGAAAAATGGTTGAAAACTCCTTTAATGCATTTTCCAATTTCTATTATAAATTTAGAAAATGAAAACATTTAGAAAATGACAAAAAGATTAGAATAATGTCAAACTAAACATGTTTTCAATTAAGCCCTGTTTTCGTTGAAAACAAAAATAGAAAACCGGCTTGTTTTCGTCAACTAAACGCAGCCTTAGTTTTTTTATAATATTTATTTAACATAATTTAACTAGAAATATGTAGATGGGGAACTGATATGTTTATTAGAAAACATAACGTAATATAAGAGGGTGTTTGGTTTTGCGTTATAAATGAGATTATCAGTTTATTACGTCACAATAATGCAAATAATTGGTTTAAAGTGTTTGGATTGAATACGTTAATAAGTGATTATTTGCGTTTAGAGTTAATCCTACCACACTTTTTCATAAGTTAAAAAATGTAGCTTATTTGCTTAATAAGTGATTATTTGGTCATTTTACAAGTTTAAACGCAAATCGAAACACTTTAAAATCTGATTATTTGATAATTACGATAGCAAACAGCAGAAGCTAAATCAAACACTACATTTCCGGCAACACTTTTTGTTACAGCTATTATCTGATTATTAGTTTTCAAAACGCTACAGCATTATTTCAAGTGCAAATCCAAACACTCACTAAATATTTTATTTAACGTATATAACTAGAAATATGTAGATGGGAAATTGATATGTTTATTAGAAAACATAACGTAATATAAATATTTATTTAGTTTATATATAATACAAAACTTATATATTTGATTATAAAGTAATATTTATAGATTAAAACATAATGAAGAGTATTTGTCTTTTAAAAAAATACTAATTGTGTTTATCTTTTATTATTTATAGATAAAAAAAGATTATGAAATTACTTTAAGAGTGATATTTATGTTTATATCTTTTATGTTACTTATAAAAAAAATATTTTATCACTTATTTGGTATTTATATGATAAATTAATAAATATGTTAATAGCCAATTATTAGAATATTTTAAGAATGTCAATTGAACAATCTATAAATACTAAAGTATAACTTGGATACTAATCTATATAATAAAGGGGTTAGAAATAATTAATTATAATTATCTTTTATTTTAAAAATAATAGTATATATCTTTTATATTTATTACTCATTATATACATTAGAAATAATGAATTATATTTATTTTTTATTTTATTTTAGAAATAATAAAGTGTAATTATTTTGTAGATGGAACGTGGTGATACTATGTGACAATTTGTGTGCTGTTAGATTATTAGTTATTGAAATATTTAGATTTGATTTGATTTAAATTCAAAATAGGTTTTAATAAATTCAGATAAATATTGTATCATTATTAGTATTATTAAATATGATTGGTACATGTCAGTTGTTGACGGTAACACATGGTGTCACAAGAAATGAAAAATTATTAATATATTCGTATTTATAGTTTATAGATTTATAGTTATAAATATTCAAAATAAGTATAATGTACTCTTTAAACAAATGAAATGCATATTAGATAAAGATTATAAATAGCGATCATCCACGTTTATTTGTACCTGACTAATATTGTATTGAAAAGATTTCATCCATAATTTCATATTTCATAATCATTAACTGCATGGAGAAGTTGAGGTAAAAAACTCTAAACATAGTGATTCGAAATAGACTTGGGCATAACCAGATTTTTTATAAACGGTCTGGATATTATTTGATCCGGTTTTTGAATAAGATTGGAATTTATTAGGCTAATGGATTATATACAGGATAAATAACCGTTTATAAAAAACCATTTAGAAAACCGATCAAGGACTGCACATTTTTTACTGTTTTTCTAACCTTTTTGACTGTTGTGGCTAAAAACATTTTGACTGTTGTGGCTAAAAAAATTGCATTTTTGCCATCCAAGTTTAATATAAATAGGTTGGAGATGTTTTGGGTTGATAAATTCTAAACTCTCTTCTGATAATTTTGGTATTTTCCAACTCTCGTAATCTTAAAAATACGACTCTTGTTCTTTCTTCATTTCTTTTTCATGGCCAGTACTCAAAATACGACAGGACAATCCTTCGTCGGGGAAAACCTTGAAGTCGTTAGAGTGCTTGAGAATTATGTGAAACATAGAATGACTTGAGCAAACTTTGTCAAAAGTTTTTTGCCCTCCAAGGAAACACGACATCAAGCCCAAAAAAACAAAAGCAAGCTCAGCGCAAACAATCAATTTTTTTTTAAATCAGATTGTTTTAGAACCGGATTTTTATATCCTAAAACGATTACATAAGTTATATTTTATTGGGTCCAAAACCGATTAAAACCTAAAACGGTTATTGAAAAAACCGTTTTTTTCACAAAGACAAAAAAACCCATGATTCGGCTTTTGTGCATTTATCTGAAGAAGCAATCGACCAATTTGGTCTTTATTGGGCCGTAGAAACGTCGTATGTTCGACGTAGGCCTCAGCGGTAGCAATTGGGTCATATTGAAAAAAATTTAGATCTAATAAAAGATATTATTTCCTTGGTTCTCTTGCAATTAAAATTCATAAAACGTAAAACTGAATCCTAAAAATCCATTTGTTAATAACCAATTCTATCATCCACTAATTGCTATAATTTATTATTAGTTTTTAACCAGTTATCTTAATTATATAATCATTATTATTTTAAAAAAACTTTTTAAAATTATTTTAATTGATTTATATAATTTATTAATATAACATCTCAGTTATTATATTAGACCATATACATTTTAATATTATATCGTCACATTACACGAAATAAATTTCAAGATTTAAAGGGAATGAGTTCAACATGATTCATAATAGAACAAAATTTTTCTTAAAGGGTTATTTGAAAGTGATATGAAATGGTTTAACATGGTCGACTACTTAAAAAGAAATATAAAATCTATGATATTAATTTAGTCCAATCTAGTTATTCAGTTTCATGATTTTTAACTGACTTTTATAAATAAAAAACTGTTAAATCATAACCAGATCAAATTTAAAAAAACAAAATATATTACGGATTTGTCTATATTATACACCATCTCTAATATTCGACCGAATGATTTTATGGCCTTTTCTTATTTTTATTTGTCAATCGTATTGATTTCTAATAATACAAAAACCAATCTACAAAGTTTTATAAATGATTTAATGGGAAAAAAACCAAAATGTTTTCATGTTTTTTTGTGATTCAGTCTCTCCGTGTTATTTTTTTTCTAAGAAAGTCCCCAAGTTATTTGTTTTCAATCCGGTTTTCGAAAAAGTTTTGTTTTTTTCATAATCAACCCTACTTTTTCCACAAAAACCAACATGTTTTTACTATTTTTATCCGAAAAGTCCACAAATTTTAAGACTTTTTTAAAAAATAAAAACTTTTAAAAATCACAAACAAATATAATATTTAAGAATTTTATTGGTAAAAAATAACACGAAAGGACTAAACTTTTATATTAAAATGACAATTATATATGGTATTTAAGCTAAATATAAAAATCAACAAATATTTATCATTATCATTTTTCCAACCCAATTATACTTTTTTCATGGAGATCGAGCTGAAGCCTGAAGTAATGTGGTTATGGATGGAGGGAGCCAGGGAGGTCGTATCATCATTTAATTATATTTCAGAAATCCAAGTCAAATAATTGCATGATGAATGATTCATTCCGAAACTTTCAACGTCAATCCACAGATGAGTATGTATCCTCCTCTCTCATTCTTGATTCACAATCTCAATCGCCAATCAAGAAAAGAAAACACGTTGATCAGCCTAATTTCGAGTTTTGTTTTTCGTTTTTCCAATCTGCAATGCAACGTTGATGATCCTTAAATAATTGTTTCAGCATGTAGGCCGGATTTCACAATGTGTTTGATCCATGTAGTTTGAGGATTTTGAAAAATACAAGTTTTAGATTTCGAGATGGCCTGGTTACGCGGGAGGGTTTCCCTAGGGAGTTTCCCTGATTTGGCTGGAGCAGTTAACAAAATTAGCGAGAGCGTCAAGAACATTGAGAAGAATTTTGATAATGCTCTTGGTTTAGAAGATCAGCAAGGTGGTTCTACTTCCACCATTGATGGTACGCGCTTGACTGCTTTTTATTTTCGAAACTGTTTAATGATTTTGTAATTTTAATTCTCCAAATGAGCGCCAACGCTGAAACACATATGTAATATCATACGGATGAACTTTTAGGGTCAATGGCCTAGTTTGTATTTCTTCTGGTCTTAACACTATGCTCCATATTGTTATTATATTTCTTCCCGTTTATGCCATATTAACCTGAGAGCGAACCTTTGGATGTTGCCTATTTTGGAGTGAGAAATCGAACTTATTATTGTGGTAACAACAAAACAATCACTTTGTGAGTGGTTATTGTGTTGATTTTTCTTTTCCTGAGAACTCTTATTTTCCGCACTTTTTTAAGCTTCACACTCATGGTCTCCCGAGTTCATGGCCTTTACGGAACAGAAAGATGGCCATGGCACTGCTGGTACTTCCAAAAAACTCGAGTCTTCAAAAACGCAAGAATCATCAGGAAAACAAGAACATCTACAAAAACATGAATCTTTAGAAAAACAAGATTCTTCAGAGGGACAAGAACATATAAGAAGACATGAATCTTTAGAAAAACAAGATTCCTCCGAAAAACAAGAACATCTAGAAAAACAAGATTCTTCAGACAAGCATGAATCTTCAAGCCATCCATCTTTTTCAAAGAACAAGGAAGGTGCTGGTGCTGATGCTGATGATTTAGTTAACACTACCAACAAATGTTCCTCCTCTGTTAGGGATGCAAGTGCAGGACCTTCAAAGCCTGAAGAAGATCATGTCTTATCAAAAGAAAATAAAGCAGGTGACGGCGACGATTCAACCAACTCCACCGAGGAACATTTTCGGTCAGTCAGAGAAGCAAGTGTTGAAACTTTAAAGCATGCAGAGCATCAAGATCACATTGTGGAAACAAATGGTACAATAAGCGAGGAAGCAGATAACATATATGCAAATACTGATGTTTGTAACCAAGTAGATGGTATTGTTGGACTGTCGGAGGAAGCAGAAAAGACTACTGAAAAACCTGTCGAAACTAATATTGCCACATCTCATCAAGCAAATTCCATCGCTGACAGCCACATTGAAACAGAATCTGATTCACAAGCAAAATCAAGTGTGGATGGTGCTGAGGTCCCAAAGAGTCTGAACCCTGCTCAATACAGGGAAAACTCAGAAATTGGTTCTAAAAAAGATACTGGATCAGTAGAAGATGAGTCTGTAGATTCTATAGACAAAGTTGCAAACACTTCCCCAAAGCTAAATGAAGTGCATGTTGCTCCTGAATTGCAGAAGAGTGACCATGAACTAAGCATACAAGACAAAGTGACTACACAGGAGGAAGGTTCTGTAGCTGAGTGGGTGGATGCATCATATGATGGCCAACCGGTAATCAAATCAAAACAACATGAACCTAAATTTTCCACATGTGAAGTGAGCGAACGTGTCGAAGAAGGCCGACCATGTTTATTGCCAAATCCAGATGATCCTTCTGAGATGATTCCTGAGGATCACATTGAAAGTTCTAAAGTTGAAAAAGAACAACATGCATGTGTTGGAAGCAATTCTACTGAAAATGTAGAATCTATGGTTGAATTGGAGATGTTGAAGAAAGAGATGAAGAAGATGGAGATGACACTTCTAGGAGCTGCTAGACAAGCCCAGGTATTTATGAAAAAAATTGATATTTGATGCACACGTAGACACTTGGATGACGTGTTTTAGAACAATACAGAAATTAACTATTTGTTGTGCTATATAAGCTAGATCGATATAGTTTCATCTTCAAGCCAGATAATGGTTATTGACATGTTATTTTATATTGAATACTATATTTAATTATTCATGATGTTGATAGGTCAGATTTATATATTCTTAATAGCGGTGAACTTTTTTGGATGTGCATCTCCTGGGCACTACACTGTTTTTTGCTACGTATTTATTATGAGCAATTGTCCCTGACCATTATAGTTATTTGTTACAGGCAAAAGCTGATGAAATTGCAAAGCTGATGAATGAGAACGAGCAACTGAAATCCATAATCGAGGATCAGAGGGTACGTACAAGTTTATGCTTGTCAAGTTGTCATAAGAAACTTGGGGTTTCAAATAACTAATTATTGCAACAGAGTATGCTATGAGTAAGTGCATTAATACATCCATAGTTTAGTACTGTAGTTCCATGCTTCTATATCCAGGACCTCTATTTATTGATTTCTTATAGCTCTGTTTATGTTTTGGAGATTGTTTCCTCTTCTATAACTACTTAATTTTACTTGACACAATTATTTGTACAGAATGTGCCAATAAGAGAAGGTCCCTAGTTATGTACTGAGGTGCCTTCTATATTTTATGACCTTGTTGCTTTATAAAGTGTAATTGGCCAACTCATCTAAGTACCTCTAGGGGGGGCATTAAAAGAGAGTTGATCTAACAATTTGGGAAGATTGTGAAAAGCTTGTGCTGGTAATAACCAAACTATTATGTCTTCCCTACTTTCATGCAGTTGCTGCCAGAAATTTAATCTGTGTATCTTCTCTTTCGTATTTCGTATTTCCTTCTATTTCTGATTATATGTTGTTATACAGAGAAAATTAAATGAAGCTGAAATCGAGTCCCTACGAGAAGAGTATCATCAAAGGGTCTCGACTCTTGAAAGAAAGGTAAACTGTTTGCATTTTTATAAATCTTGTTCAATTTTAAGACTTCTATTTTTAGTAACTCTATAGGAAAGTATTGATGAATGTTTTGTAGTTTATACTTCAAATTGTCTTAAATCATAATGTATTTGACTTTTGAAAGAAAGCTAAATTAGTTTGTATTCACCAATAATTTTAAGATTGATAGCTATGCGAACCATCTCAATCATAACATATAATTATATGAACTATCTATCATTCTGAAACACTTGACTATAAATTTCGGGTGGAATGGGCTAGCCCAATGTATGAATGAACATTTTACTTTTGACAATATCCACATAACCAATGTTTCTGATGGTTGCCATGTGTTATCTATAATAACTCAGGTTTATGCTCTCACAAGGGAAAGGGATACTCTACGTAGAGAGCAAAATAAGAAAAATGATGCCACTGCTCTTCTAAAAGAAAAAGATGAGATAATCACTCAAGTTATGGCGGAAGGTATGAATCAGTTAACCGTACAAGAAGAAATTTCTCAAATTCTAGAAGCATCTGTTTTCCATATTGCACTAAAGGGTGTCAAATTATATTGCTACAGCCTACAAGTTACAAGTGCCATTCATTGGTATATTAGCCTCAAACTTAAATCACTTTTGCAAGATTTTTTGGTGTGTAGTTACACTTTACAATAGCAATTCAAACTGTTTCAACCACTTACACTTGTTGGATATACCTGTGAATTCTACTTCTTGTTGATATAGTTTCTGCATTCTCCGAATATCACATTCTCTATCGTACAAATGGTGAGGCTATTCCCTTTCGTTCATATAGGTGAAGAGCTTTCAAAGAAACAAGCTGTTCAGGAATCTACAATTAGGAGACTACGGGCACAAGTATGCAATAGAATATGTTGTCTTGCCATTGGAAGCTAAAATTGTTCCTTTGCATATTTTCTTATTGATTATGTGTTTCGAGAACCCTAGATTAGAGAGTTTGAAGAAGAGAAGAAAGCATTGATAAACAAGCTACAGGTAATTAATCATTTCTCCAGTGTAATGCCCCAGATAGTTTCCACAAAAGATCATACATAAATTCACGAGTCTGACAAATCTCTGTGGTTTTGGACCTTCACCTTTCTCTTGTCTCATAAGTACACTTCATTTCTTGCTAAATCTGTTGCAAAACTTTCTGCCTTGAGTAATTGATGTACTATGATATGAAACCTATCTACATTATGGAACTCTAATTATGGTAATAATTAATGTCACTTGAGAACGATGGTATCTTATAACTTCTGAAAAACTTATCTAAATTTCATTGTTATCATATACTAGGATCATGAGTGTTATTTATTTGAAAAACTACTATATTAAGATGTTAATCTTACTTGCGTCCTGCCACATTATCATTGTTTTCTTCGCTATCTTTGACAGTTGTATTTGTCTTTTGATTATCTTTCAGATTGAAGAGAAGAAAGTGGAGAATATAAAGAGGGACAAGACTGCTATAGAGAAGTTGCTGCAAGAAACAAAAGAGAAAAATCAGTCTGAACTTGCAACACAAAAAGAATACTATATGAACGCGTTGAGTACAGCCAAGGAAGCAAAAGCACTAGCCGAGGCATGTGCAAATGATGAAGCCAGAACAGAATTAGAAAATCAACTACTGGAGGCTGAGGAACGGGAAACTATGCTAGTTCAAACCTTAAACGAATTAAGGCAAACTCTGAGCAGAACAGAGCAGCAGGTTTCCGTTTGGAAAATTCGAGCATGACACTTACTAAAATTTTCCAAATTAATATACTTACCTTTTGCAGGCAGTTTTTAGAGAAGATATGCTAAGGAGAGACATCGATGACATCCAAAAACGATATCAAGTACGTTTTGCAGTTTTCGTTTCATAAAAAGGGCAATAAGTACACAATGGATCACTAGTTCCTCCCTGTTAATTATTACTTCTGAACTTAGTGAACTACCTATATCATTGGCCCCCCAGGCAAGCGAACGTAGATGTGAAGAGCTGGTTTTGCAAGTTCCTGAATCTACCAGGCCTCTTTTGAGGCAGATCGAGGCTATGCAGGTTTGATATCATTTGGTTTCTTTTGAGGCAGATCGAGGCTATGCAGGTTCTTTGAGCTTTATGGTTCTTTCACTGATCTTCCTTTACCTACTGGTACTAGGAAACAACTGCCAGAAAGGCAGAAGCTTGGGCTGCTGTCGAGAGATCACTAAGCATTCGGCTTCAGGTCCCACAAATAGTATAATATTATTTAAAGTATTATTCTTTATTGCATAAACTTCCCTAATATCTAAATTTTCAGGATGCAGAGGCCAAAGCTGCATCTGCAGAGGATAGAGACCGTTCTGTTAACGAACGCTTATCACAAACATTATCTCGAATAAATGTTCTTGAAGCTCAGGTGCTTCTATATGTTGTCCTCTATTTCATTAGTTACTTTGCTCAATCCACACAATAATCAGTAACTAACAATCATAATCTGTTGCAGATATCATGTTTGAGAGCTGAGCAAACACAATTAACTAGGTCTCTTGAGAAGGAAAGACAGAGAGCATCTGAAAGCAGGCAGGAGTACCTGGCTTTAAAAGAGGAAGCTGATACTCATAAAGGTCATGTGAATCAACTTAAGGAAGAGATGACGGAACTCAAGAGGAAACATAAGCGGGAGTTGCAAGAAGCATTGACACACCGTGAACTTCTCCAGCAGGTACATCTACTTTTTCAAAGATGTAGGCAAATACCTGTATCTCTTGAGAGTTATTATTGACCACAGAAGAGAGTGGCCATGGATGCTAGGGACTTGCAAGTTGGACAAGTTAGTTGGTGGTTAGTAGTTCGGTGACTTAGGTGGTTACATGTTTCAGATTCTGCATTTCATCAGAGTATAAATACTTATCTTATGCTGTATGTTTGAGATGGATTGACATAATACAAACTGCAAAGTACATACTGTACATTGTCTCTTACTAGATTAGAATCCATTCGGATTTCAGATGAGCATTCTGTTTACTATGTATATCATGCAATTCTTTGAAAATTTTAATTTATGAACATACTTTTTGTAAATAAATTTAGTTAAATTATGTTCATGACGAGTATAGGATATGGAACATGAAAAGGCTGCACGTTTGGAATTAGAAAAGACAGTCCGCCTTCAGGCTTCTACAGTTCCTGGACAGGGTTCCATAGCCAAAACCAAGTCTATGTCTGAGAATGGTGAGAGTACCTTGTACACCCTAATATGGTTTCTCCGATCTCTTTGGTTTCTTCGTTGTACTGATTTCTTCCTGGACAGGCTTGACTCGCAGGCTTTCAAGTGCTAGCAGTATAAGTAGTATGGAGGAGAGTTTTTTTCTGCAGGCATCTTTAGACTCGTCTCATACTTTCTCTGAAAGAAAATCCAGGGAGCCTACTGTAAGCCCATATTATCTAAAAAGCATGACGCCAAACGCTTTTCAAGCTGCTCTACGTCAAAAGGAGGGTGAACTTGCATCTTATATATCTAGATTGGTATGGCAATTTTTTAAATCATTAAAGACTCTAATTACATTTACGGATGTATTGACTAGATATTGTATCGCCCCTCGTTCATGTTGTCTAGTTCCAAATGTTTCTTCTTCATTTGTTTTAGTCATCCATGGAATCCATTCGCGACTCTCTTTCTGAGGAGTTGGTTAAAATGACCGAGGAGGTATGGTTTCCTTCTTTCCGTCTTAATCATCACGACCAGTGACATTTCTCTTTCGAAGAGCTGCACTAGAATAACAGTAGTTTATCTTATAATTCTTTTATTTTTGCACTACAAAAGTTTGCTATCCTGGATACTTATTATTATTATTATTATTATTATTATTATTATTATTATTATTATTATTATTATTATTATTTTGCAGTGTGAAAAACTACGGTCAGAAGTGGCTCTCCTGCCTAGCATTCGAGCTGAGTTAGAAGCACTAAGAGTTAGGCACTCTGCTGCACTAGAGTTGATGGGTGAACGGGATGAAGAGGTACACATACTTGATAAAACCGATCAAGTTTAGATATTTCTACCATTAACAAGTCAATGACTATGAAAATAACTTTGTGTTTGTGTAGCTGGAAGAACTCCGTGCCGATATTGTGGATATGAAGGAAATGTACAGAGAACAAGTAAATATGCTTGTAAATAAGGTATTATATTTGTAAAAGGTCATGAAGCTGTAAACAAGGTATTATATTTGCATAATTAGTAAATAATATTGTGTAATATATATCAATTGCCATGCAACAAAAAATAATGTCTATTTTTTTTACAGGACGCAATACTACAACATAAAAATTATATTACTGCAGCAAACAACAACTAAAATATTACTTTTTTGTTTAAATGGACACCCCTGCAGATCCAGAAGGGTTTATCAATTGGTGTTGCCTAAGAAGGTCACTTATTCGTGTGGTTTCTTCCCTGCCGAAGATCATCTTCACATCACAGGTTTGGTTGTATATCTTGCATCACATCATAATAAGCAAATCATTCATTTTACACTTCTATTCTCGGTATAAATGTTTGCATCTCAATTTGCACGACAATGGCTTCATCCTTTTTGTGTTGCAGAATTTGCTTGTTACAATTTTTGAGCTTAAACATGCGACATTTTTTCATTGATACGATCTGAAATGCAGAAAACAAGTTTATGTTCTACGTATTCATTTAGTTTCTTGTATTCTTGTAAATAAATATTCATTATGTTTCAAATGTTATCTTGTCTTGAAAGTATATTTATCAACAATGCGGAACAAATACTAGTTCTAGCCATTTTTATGATGAATTTTGTTTTTTTTTTTTAATACATTTGTATATTTTGTTAGAAAATAAGGTGTTAAAAAATCAAAAGTTCCATTTGTATATTTTGTTAGAAATTTAGGTATATTTTAGGTCAGTGTTCACTGTCCTTAAAATTATTTCGCCCCACCAATAGCGTGCTTTGGGTTTATAATAAATTGCCTCCCAAGATACAACAAAGCAAGAAGTGTTTCTCATCAACAGTGCATGAACCTGATGAGAAGCATGTTGAACTATTGAGTTTACAAGGGTTTCATGGAACTTCATAACATGCTTCTAAAGTAACAAGATTCTGCATTAATTAGAAGAGGTTCCGGAATGAAGAAAATGCGTCATTTTTCATAACCAAAAAGTGCATATTTGATGCTACTTGTATGGGGTCTTTTGTGACTATTCGAAGTGCCATTTAGAAGTTCAAGCAAACTACTTTTCTAAGGAAGTAATTCTGAGCTCTAGGTAATCCGGCTTAGATCTTAAATTTCAGTATTAGGAAAAAGTAAAGAATTTTAAGCTCCAAGTAATTCGACTTGGAGCCTATATTTCAGTCTTAGGAAAAGTAAAGAATTTTGGGTTTGGTATATTTCACTTCAGAAGTTTCACGCTTGGTGTGCAAACATACCCGGTTCGGTTCAATCATGGTTTTTTCGATTTTTACAAAAAAAAGTAAGAGTGGACCAAAGCAAACATCACCTAAAACTAGAATCGAGAATCGGACGGATGGTACCGGTCCCGATTTGGTTTGTTGATTTTCTGGACTTGTCCTGAGAATCGTACACCCATACTTTAGACTGTCACCAAATCACTCACCATATCACTGAATAATAGTGTTGGTGCTAAACTTTGCAATAAAATAGTTTTGTTATCCTGAGAGTATAAAAAATCATGCTAGTATGCCAAATTTAAGTTGATCGACAATTCATGTTGTGCAACTTGTCTAAGTTGCTTAGAGTTAAAAGAATGTCAAATGAATGTTACACTGCAACATAAGTCTCAAATTACATAACATGCAATGTAAAGTAAAATCTACAACTCACAAATTGTATATAATATGCTTTGGCCTTGTATTAGCTTTACTAGCTTTTATATGCTCTTGCTTGTGCTTTAATGCCCACAATCAGTAGTGGATTAGACACACCTCCTAAATCATACCAGGGACTTGCCTTTGCCATTTTACTCTGATTTTGTGTGCTTTTAGCTCTTTATAATGCTTTGCCTGTTAATCATGTCATTTTATAATGATCATGAGCTTTTTAATCTTTATTGCATACAATTTTTTGTTTTCGTTTTTAATCATGATGTATTGTAGCTAATTGTATGCTTTTAATCTTATCTGTCATGTTTAAGTATGTTATTGTGTTATGGTTTCATGACCGAGAGACTTAAAGTCTCTTGGTCTTATGAGTAGAGACTAGAGAGTTTTTAAGTCTCTCTGTCTTATCCTTAGAATATTCTATGAAGACAATAAAGAGACTTAAAGTCTATAGGTCCAAAGATTAATCAACATGAAATGGAATATGCACACACCAAGATTTGAAATTGAATTGAACCACACATCACCCCTACTCGGATTAAGTCTCAGGGTCCTCATGACCAAAGCCATACCAACGCTATGAGGCTCGGACTCAACACACAACCAAGACCAAGGGCCGAGTATATGCATCTGTGGTTAAAAGAGCAATACTCTTCTGTAATATTTGGACATCCAACTAATAAATGTTCTCGCACTATGAATATATAACCCATAACGCTCTTACTTGAATCAGAACAGCCACCCAAATCAATATCAGCGAAACCTTCTAACATGACATCTAAGACTTCGTAGCGGCCAATCAGTCTCCATAACTCAACATACGACACATGATGTCATTTTTTTTGGCATTTACTTGATCCTTATATGTTAATCTATAACTCACTAAGCATATTTTTACCTTTCAGTGGTTTAATATTTTCAGGTTTGAAAAGTAAGACGACTAAGAGTTCTAGTAAGTTGAAGTGAGATCACAGACTTGACTTTTAACAAGATTTGCAGTGAGATTTTGGTACATTTGTACATGTTTGATATTTTAGTTGGGTTGTGTTAGACAATACTCTTTTGTAAATGAATTTTGAACCCAATGGTCTAGATTGTTGTAATATAATAGTTTACAAACACCATGTAGTACTTTTGTTTATATCGTGACATGACTTTTGTTATATGAAATCGCATATTTTGTTGCTCCGTAGTCTATGATTGAGAACTATAGCCAATAAAAATGTGTTTTTGTGCTTTTTCGTGATGTTTTGAACGAATGTTAATGAAAGCATATGCTTAACACCCAAAAATCTTTAAATGTTTATCAAAGCATATGCTTCTTTGGTGAAATATTCATCAAGTTGTTATTGTAACTACTCCCCAAATTGGTTTGGAAGCGTCTCGCATTTTGGAACACTTGCAGGCCTTTGTCAATAATAATATATATGATTATGTCAAAAGTCAAAGTTTACACAAAATGTCATACTTAGAAATATATACACACTATCAACAAAGGTGTTTAGGGCCATTGCATAGACTCCATGCTACTACAAAATCTATTTACATTCAGGTGTTATAAAATGTGATCAATACGAGTACTGTTCATCTTATTCATGTGCTTGAGTATCTCTTTATCGGTCCTACTTTGGTTGGCTAGAATCATAGTTCGTCTTACTCATGAAAATATCAACAATTTAAAGGTAAACTAAAGCTTAGTGAGTAATATATTAATTATATAATACAAATGCAACATAGTCAAAGTCAATGGATGTAAAAAAAAAAAAAAAATACCAGGGAAGTGTGTGCATTCCTTAATAGTGACCTTGGGACTCATCACTTTATAAGGGGTCACACATCCACATGGAACGAATAGATCAATCCATATGGTAGTCTACACGGGAGCTACCCGTTGACATATGGTTAACTGTCATGTCATAGTTTCATGCACGTGTCTGACCTTAAGGCAAGAAACCATGTCAAATAATAGCATTGAAATAATTGTTGGTGATTTATCACCAATATTATTTAAGTGTAATGGGATGAACTTGTTTGACCAAAATAATCTTATTACATAATGTACAATGTGGGTTGGTGCGGAGTGCACACTTGTCCAATATTGTTTAAGATTAATTACCGGGGGTTCGGGGGCAGCGCCCCCGATAGCGGGGTTCCAGGGGCGGCAGCCCCTGGCGAAATTCGGATGAATCAGAAATTGGACCCGAATTCGGATGATCCGAATTGGACCCTAAATTCGGTTAAATTCGAATTATGGTTATTTTTGGCGGTTACCCGCCAAATAATTACCCGCCGTTTTGGTCATTGTATGGGTACACGAAAATCAGTAACATTTCCATATTCTTTGTTCGTTATTTCTCTGAGTTTTATCCGATTGGGATTTCGATCGTACCGTTGAAATACTTCAATCTGAAAGTGTATCACGACTCTCAGATTATCCTAGTATTTTTGCAACCCGTATTTTCTACATTAATAAGATTCCAATGAGTCATGTATCAAGAAATATGTCAAGATAATCATATTTCACAACTAAACGATTATAAACTTTTAAGAATGTAGTATCGAATAATCAAGTTCGGTTTATGACTAAGCAAACAACCATCCTATGATATAAATCTATACTCACGTATATTAAGCAATTCAAAGCCAATAATGCTTAAATCATGTCTTTATTTGAGCTAAATCATCAATAACGTCATAAACACCAACTTATGCTTAAAGAGTCCAATTTATTAGTTTTAATTAAAGTAATAAGAAAGAATAAATAAATAATTTGGATATATTTGACATATTAAAAAAATATAATATTAGAGTTTTAAATCGGGTAAATATGATATTATGAAACTTTAGAAGTATATATATGAAATTCTTTTTTTGAGTCGGAAATATACGATATTATGAACTTTTAGAGGGCACGAAATTCACCCTTTATTATATATGTTACAAGTATGATTAAAATATCAAAATATTGGAGAAATGCATCCTGACCTATCTTTACCAAAAAAAATTTGACGAGCAGCAGAATATAAGGATTTTTCCACGTGTCTACATTTGAGCATCTTTGAAACAAACACCTACCGGATCTAAGTTCAAGATCTGGAGGGGCACGTGTCACACAGCCGTTGTTCATTACTTTCATCAACGCACCCACCCACCCTCCAATTCCAAGTTTGCTTTTTGAGTTTTTCCGTCGTTTGTACGGATGTAAAATTAAATTCTCGTTTCCCACGGCGCACGTTATCAGCGTCCACTTTATAATATTCATTTTCTATCATCCCCTTCCCCAGTCCAACCACCTCATATTTCGCCTCCTTTTTCTTTACTTCCCTTTTACTTCTCACTTCTGACAGATCGACTGTCACTGTTCCTCCACATCGGCGCATGTCACCGGACGATTCTCCACCGACTCACATCTCCTTCTGTTCCGACTGGTAATGACTAACGACGGCCTTCGATTTCTCTATTATCCCTTCATTTACAGTTCTATTGCGTTTAATTTTCAACTTTTTCTATCCAACGAAATTGGGATATATAGTAGTACGCATGTGCATGTATAAATAAGAAATGCAATTAGAATTTTTTTCTTTCTTTTCATCTGTGATCAGTGATCATTTCTGCCGTATCACTTTTCGTCTGTGAAGTGAATCTACCTAGTTTTACGTATTCACTTCACGAGTTTAGTAATGTTGTGTGTTTTACTCTCGATCTACGTAATTACATTTGCTTAGTGACGGACACACATACATTGTCTCGTCTGATTTATATTTCGTTTGATGATGATGCAATCGATTTACACTGTTGGGTTTAATTTATACAGAGATGTAGAACAAGAGCTTCAAATCCTACTGTGAATTATCGTGTAATTTACTATTTGGCATATTGTGTGACTATTTTGATGTGGCATGTGGTGATGAAACCGTATTGTTTATGATCCAATTGTTGGATTGTGATACTCTTGAGCCGGACAGGACATCCGTTTGTTCGTTTACATTCAAATGCATTTGTTATTAGTGATTTTTCGCGATGAATGATTGATTATTTGATATGCAACTGATTGATATTTATGGTAGTGTGGGTGGCAGTATCTGTATTTAGTTACTCTTCTGCTTCTGAATATGAGAGGGCGTCAAAGGGATCATATCCAGACTACATACAAGCGTGCTTCATCCAAAGATCGTCTGAATGCTCAAGACAGAGAAGATGGTTTAGGAGGTACGTCTACTTTGCTTTCAAGTGATGAAAACAGAACCCCTGACTTCCGGATGCCACTGTCGGTTTGTGTTTGTCATTTAATTTATTATGTAGAAGCAGGGCACACTAGAAAGTTTTATTTACATTTTAATGGCACTCTCTTGGACCAAGTTGAGAAGATGCAAGAGGTCATTCCACTCTATTTCATCCAACTGGATCCAAGATGAAAGACCATAAGTAAAGACTTAAAGTGAGTGAAGTTATGTTACGACATTGCTCCCATCTTTCAGCTGGGGTTCTAAGAGTGACCTGAACAAATTATAAGAGAATAAAAGTAAAAAAGACAGTAAGAGATGACTCACTCTTTCCAATTTTATGCTTGTAAAGTGGGTGAAATATCAGAAACAATTCCTAATCAAACATAGTCTGTGCAAATATCCAATGTAATATTGTTTACTGAGGTCAGAATCTTGCAGGGTTTGACTGCATGTTCTTTTCTCCTCATGCCTCCTTTCTATTATTTTCTAGGAGCTTATGAATGTGTTATAACTTAACTGTTTCTTTTGTAGGGAATGCAAATCATTTGCAGAATGATATTGCAAGAGGATCTGTAAATCCGCCTTGGATTCGTTCATTTCCACATGTCATCGTGGCAGCTCTTTCATCATTTTTATTTGGTTACCACCTTGGGTATACACCAGTTATCAAAACTTGTGATGTTCTAATTCCATGAGGTTGTTGACAGGTGATAATTTTAACTTATAATTTCAAATGTTAATCTTGAATCCAGGGTGGTTAACGACACTCTAGAAAGTATTTCTTTGGACCTTGGTTTTCATGGGGATACAATGGCCGAAGGTATGCTTTAGAATAAATTTTATGTTTTTACTTGTATCCTATACTTGTTTATATTGCTTCTACATTACTTATCCATTATTCTGTAAATGAAGGTTTGGTGGTAAGTACATGTTTAGGAGGTGCTTTTATTGGGTCTACAGTCAGTGGCTGGATCGCCGATGGGATTGGACGTAAAAGGTCGTTCCAGTTGTGTACCATACCACTGATAATTGGTGCTTCAGTGAGGTGTAGACATTATTAATCTCTTAATCTGTTTAATTGCATTCAAGTATTCTTCAATATGGTTTCAAGTAATTGCTTCTGCTGGATTGGAGTATTTCATCACATCAAAGTGGAATTTAATGGTACTTTTGCCTTTCTGGGCTCAAACTATGATAAATCTATAGCAAACTTGGGTCATAAATAATTGCCTCATAACAGCTCATTAGTGTTCTTGTAAGTTGAGAAGTGGAAAATTTGTAAATTGCTACATGCTAAAATGTATGGTAGTTTCATAATGTGCTGACTAGTATAAGCTAATATATGACTATATGAGAATTGTTGCTGCTTGTGATAAAGGACCTCATTCTTTTAGTTAGTACTACATCAAAGTCTACTTGTTTCTGTGTTATTCATTTGATTAGATCTGGTACTGAATTTTCTAAATCAAGTCAGCGGGCATATTAATGTTATAAATTAGTTCCTGTGGTTATGATGAGCTAGATCATACTTGTTTGATCCACAAAGTGCTACTTGACAACTCACAACTTTGTTGGAATGTTTTCACGAAAGATCTGCAATCACAGAGAGATCACATTACTAGCTTCCTCTTGGAGGTGCCTAATAATATTGCAACTATAACTTGTAGTGCCACAGCAAATGGCCTTGGTGGTATGCTTCTTGGAAGGTTTCTTGTCGGAACTGCAATGGGCATTACCCCTCCTGTTGCAGCTCTGTACATTACAGAGGTACGAAGCTTGATCAAATCTCTGATGTTGTCATTTGCTGCTCAGATTACCCTGCAGAGTTGGCATTCCATATTATTTTTTTTCTGACCTTTTGTTATTAAAAGTTAGGTTTCGCCAGCTTTTGTGCGAGGCACCTACGGGAGCTTCACTCAGATAGCAACTTGTCTTGGGCTAATAGCTTCTTTCTTCATCGGGATCCCAGCAAAGGATGTTCCTCGTTGGTAGGGAGCATGATACATATTATGTTGCATTCTGATGGTTACTTATATAACCACTTTGATCATTATACTTCCAACTGAAACGTGATCTGCTCAATTGGATTTGCAATAATGTTCCCTTGATTATTGGATTAGGTGGCGTGTGTGCTTTTGGGTATCTACTGTTCCCACAGCCTTGCTTGCTCTTCTGATGGAGTTCTGTGCAGAAAGTCCACATTGGCTTTTGAAGGTAAACATTGCTCATCACTCCCCTTTCATTGTCAATATATAAATCTTTGGGGGCATGTTTATCCATGTCCATTTGAATCATCTTGTTATGCATGCATATATCAAAACAGAAAACACTGTATTTGCTGTTGTCTTCCTTTTTTTTTTTGAAAGGCATTTCGGTTGTCTTCCTTTAGTAGCTTTTACTTTATTGCATTGCTCTCAGCATACCAGTTCATCTTGCACAACTCATGGTTCCCCTCAGCAATGAAACATCAGCTTTTACTAGCACTTACATCTAATTGGTTATCCTAACCTTCGTATTGGCACTACTACAATATTCCTAGCTGGCAACAACACTCTGCTGCTGTCCACAGCTACTCTATCTGGCTACCAATAGTACTGTACTGTCTCTCCAAACTTTTAAATTAAACCAAATATAAATTGAGTGTCCACATGTCATATCATGGAAGATCATGCCATTTACGAAATCAAAACTAGAAGTGTTTTTTTTTTTCCATCAGAATATTACCACCATTAATGATGTATTGAAATTTTATATAGTTATAAAGAAGCTAAAAATGATAGAAAAATATTATGGTGAATCAATCAATAAATGAACAAAATATTAAATTTTTAATCATTAAAAAGTTAATTTGAATGGCTAATTAATAAATGTATAAAAACATAAAAAAATATATTATTAAAAAACATAAGTTAATGACTTAAAATAGTTATCAAGATTGAGATTAAGATTACGATCCTACATTTTGATTTTGATCAGGATTGGTATTTAACAGTACCGTAAGCGAGATCGTGGGATCAGTCACCGATCCGATCTTACGTTTTACCTTGTCTGGATCCGTTTTTCCTGGTTTTCTCATATGATCGTTTTCAAGATTGTAGGATTGTACGTAGGATCGTTTACTGATCCGACCGTACATTTTTTCTCGATCAAATCATTTATTTGATAGGATAGGAGGTTCAATCGTAGGATCGGTTGACTTTTTAGTGTTGTTGTAAATATTCGAAACATGAACACATGTTGTTTTTTACTATGTCCAAGATGATTTATGTTAAACTGCAAGACTCTTTTGAATGGCTGCCCATCCTAGATTAAACTTTAGTCCATTCCAAAGGTATGTCCTGGTCAAATTCCAAGATGCATCCTGATTTAAAAAAAATACATTCTCTCTAAGAAAGTTAAAATCTAATGGCATACACCTTAGTTATCCCTAGGACCGTCCTTGTTTCTGGACCTGACCAGTTCTGTTTAGCCTCTTTGTTCTTTTGGCATTGTTTGTTATATTATCTTGTCTGTCACGTGCCATCTTTTGTATTGGCACTGTCATGCAACACCTCAGTCTTGGTTGTGGATAGCACTCAATCTTGGGTTGGTAAGATGGTATGGTCTGCTCCTAATGATTCGTAACCTACAAGAGAACTAAACTGTAGTACCACACTTGCCATGCCGTTATATTTTTTGATTTTATATGGTTCATAACAATTGAAGATCAAGTTTTTCAACATCAGAGTATTTCAATGATATTATAGCTTCACTAAGATTTATTAAGATCACACCAAGCTTGTGACTGGTGAAGCTTCGAGACGGAAGCAATGAATTTAATCTTAAATGTGCCTTAACATTGATATGTGGTCGTTGTTTAACTGCTTTGGGGCCATATTTGTGTATCCATTCACTTGTAGGTGATTGGATATAACATGGTTTGTGTTTTGCCCAATTTAGAGAGGAAGAAGTGCTGAAGCTGAAGCAGAATTCGGGAAGCTTCTAGGAGGATTACATGTCAAGTCTTCAATGGCAGAATTGTCCAAGTCAGACAGAGGGGATGAAATAGATGGAGTAAAGCTTTCAGAATTGTTGTATGGACGTCATTTCAGAGGTATATCACCACATTTGCTAAACCTTTTTTTTTCTCAATGAGAATAGATGTTTCCTTATAATTAAGAAGCTATTGCATACCGTTATCCAGTGGTCTTCATTGGTTCTGCTCTGCTCGCTCTGCAACAATTTTCTGGCATAAATGCTGTTTTCTATTTCTCTTCAACTGTCTTCAAGAGTGCTGGAGTACCTTCGGATATTGCAAACATGTCTGTTGGAATAGTGAACTTAACAGGTTATATCTCACTTGGTCATACTATCTACTTCATTAGGAGGCTGTTGCCCAACATATTATTGATATTTCTCATAATATTTTCAGGTTCAATTGTTGCAATGGTTTTGATGGATAAACTGGGAAGGAAAGCTCTTCTTCTTGGAAGTTTCATGGGCATGGTATTTGAACTATTCTAACTTTCGCTCCATAATTACATGCTTACAATTTTAATCAAGGGATACTATGAGCTCCAGTGCAATTTGTAATCCAGGGTCTTAGCATTGTAAATATATTGACTATATATCACATTTACTTTTTCTATAGGCTTATTCCTATTAGCTTCTGCTTCTAGAATACAAGCTTCCAACTTTGTATTTGATATTTTGTTTATTTTGATTGTTTCAGGCAATGTCAATGGCAATGCAAGCAATTGCTGGAAGTACCTTGGTATCAGGGTCTTCAGTGGTGTACCTCTCTGTTGGTGGTGTCCTGCTGTGAGTAGTCAACCACTTTACTACATGCTGTTCATGATGAATGGGAGGCAAGATAACCTGATAAATGAAAGTAAAAAAGATCGGGTTAATTAGCTAATGGTTCATCATGAGTCAACAAAAACTGTATTTGTTCCAACTTATGGTAGTCATTATACAAGATGCATGCTCCTCAAAAGGCAGATATTATGTCTTATAGGCTTGAAATTAGAAGTACCGGTTACAAGAATAAAAAAGTAAAAGAAAATAACAATAAGGGAACACGTCCTTAAATTGATTTAGATGTGAAATAAGTATATAACGGTGAAACACAGATTCTAAACCATTGATATGAAATTTATTTATGCCGACTTGCCCTGCAACTCTATTGTCGCTGTTAAATACAGGTTTGTCTTGTCATTTGCCATGGGAGTTGGGCCAGTACCCGGGCTTCTCTTGTCAGAAATATTCCCAAGCCGAATTAGAGCAAAGGCAATGGCAGTCTGCATGGCTGTACATTGGGTAAATGCTTATTCCTTATCAACATTTTTCTTGATTTTGCCTGTTCAATGTTTATAAGTTTGTGCTGGTTTATAGTATATTTCATCACATTTCCATATGGTTTGTATTTCTATATTTTTTGCTGCTTCTTCAGATTATGATATTCACATATGACAGATACTTCCGTTTGTTGGTTTTCATGGATTTAATTTGATACATTCTCCGGGTGTTTTTGATTTTTATGCACTTTTTACAGGTTATAAATTTCTTTGTCGGTTTGCTATTTTTGCGGATGCTGGAGCAACTTGGGCCACTGATTTTGTACACAGTCTTCGCAAGCTTTTGCTTCGTGGGATGTTTCTTTGTCAGGAACAATGTGGTGGAAACAAAAGGAAAAACTTTGCAGGAGATTGAGTTGGCACTTCTTCCTGCAGCTTAGTTATTGGTATATCTTCCATACAATTATTTCTTTTTTATCAGCAACCATGTTTCGCTTGAAACTCCTTAGACTTGATATACACATGGCAGTCTTAGGACTCAGATCTATATGCTTTTTCCTGAAATATTGTGCTCTGGGTTACCTATATATGATTTTAATCCAACTATAACCACAAATCTCGATATGCAGGTTGTCCCATATGTTAGTGTCATGTATGTGGATGAAATTGTAATTTTCTCCTGGGCTCAGCATGTTTCCTTTCGGTGCAAGATAAGTGCCGTAGTCAGTAAAAAAAATCTAACGAGGAACGAACATACTGGAGGAGGGAGGGGCATTATGAGACGGGTTAATTTACGTTCATCCCCTCAGCAGTGTTATTATATAGTCTGTTATAGTTGAGCTTGTTCAACCATAGCAGGTGAGTGAGGCTATAAAGAATTAGGACCCTAGCAAAGATTTATAGGCAATGTTGCTATACACATTGTTGCTTATTTTCACCAAAATTTTTTAAGTGTCCAGCTATGATATAAGGAAAAAGGAATCAATATACAGAGGTTTGTGCTAGTGGTTAATTATTTGTTAGGTTGTTTTTGATTTTTTTGTCTGTAAATAACAGGAGAAGTTAATGATAAAACCACTCTTATCTCTTGTATGATGGTTTCCAAAACAAACAAACAAACAAAATTGAATATTTCGGTGTCACGTGACATTTGCTAAATTTTTTCCATCAGATAACAATTATTCATAACATCACAAAGTTTAATAGCGACCATTTTTTATGCGTTCAGTATCAACTTTTTCTTATTTTCTATACTCTTAATGAACACTCTTAAAATTGTTTCGCCGTGAAAAAAGTTCCTAATAAACAATTAAAAAGTTTCTAGTAATGGAAGCTTGGACTCCCAATGTTCATCTATTTGGCCTCACATTACTTTTAAAGAAAACCTCAAACGTGTTATTAAATAGTGGAATATGGAAAGGAGTGGATTTTTTTTCCCACTTTTTAAAACCATACAGCTTGTCTATTTTATGTGTTTATGATAACTTTAAGTTTAGCTTGAAGAGCAAAATAAAAACTTGTTGCCGATTAATTACCAATTAATTCTTTTAAAAAAAAATCATACACATGTATATAAATACAATAAATATATATATAGAGCGATTAAAGTTAGTATAGAACTATAGATTACCTAGCCCATGTACATAGATGCACTTAACATTCATTAGGGTTTACCTTGTATCAATTTATACTCTATAAATAATGATCAATGTAACACATTATGCATAATGGGTTTTTATTATTCTACATGCTATGAGAGCCTAGGTTTCTTATCTTCTTTTTCCTTCCCATCCCTTTTGTGTTGCCGTCGGATCACAATCGAACGTTGCCGCCCTTCTTCACTCTGTCATCCTCCTTGAGTGACGACTTTCTTTCAAATCTTCTCCTCTCTTCCTATCCCAGGGACACAATGTAAGTACTTCTAGATTAGTTTTTGTTTGTTCACTTGTTGTCGCACGTCCAGTTGTCACCATTGTGCTTTGGTTGTCACTGTCGTTGGAGTCGTAAGTTTCTACCATCACAATTGTAGTTCCTGCCACCTCTTGCACCTGTTTTTTAGTTGCAAATCCATCAAGTTCAATTTCTTTCTTTTGTTCATGATTTTAACATGGCCAAATTTGTCTGTTTCATATGCTTTTATTGGTTTTTAACTCCCGTTCGAACATCCTATTTCCTCCCTCTCCAACTACAAGGGAGTATTAGATAATGCAGTCCAATTTATTAGGGCCCATTAGGGCCTTATATCAATGTATACATTATACCTATAATGTTTTCGTTACTCTAGAAAAATATGGTTTAAAAGAATGCTTATGGAACTTATAATGTTAAGAAGTGAACCAATAAAGTTGTTGTGACAACAAAGAGGCTACAAACATTGCAAAGAATCCAGGACCCAAAGAAACATATGGCTTTCTACACACTTTATCATAGAGAAGTTAGAAGACAAGTCTTTGGAACTCTCCTATGTGCCAATTGAATACAAGTTGCCGATATCCTCATCAAAGTTCTTTAGAGAAACAAATTAAGCGATATGAAGAACAAGTTTAATATGTTTGATCTACAAAACCATATCGAGGGGGAGTGAAGAAATTCATGCTAATTTGAAGGATGATTAGGCTTACACTATAAATTGATGTTAAGGTTTTACTTTCTATAGTTCTGTTTTATTTTCTTTAAAGGTTAAATCTTGTTATACAAAGAGATTAGACTACTCGTGTAGAATGTTTATAATTTAAATGAAAAACCATCTTTAGAAATCTCTAGTTAAACCACTAATTATAAAAATACCAATAGATAGGACCAATTGTTTCCACTATGGGGATAGCAAAGCTCATTATCAACTATCAAGCAAGAGTTGGTTGACCCACAAAACTGAAAGGGCCACATAATGTAATGATTGTTGGGAAAAAAAAGTCATGAAAAATGTATTTTTTTATGGTTTTAAATAAAATTAAATTATATATAAAAGTGAGACATATAATAATAGTTGTTGGTTTGCGTATTCTTGAAGTGAGCTTCACAACGATATAAAGAATGTCAAAATGGAGCTAAGATGAGTGAGACATCGATACTCAAAGTTTGGTATTTGAAGTGAAAAAAATAAGTTGAAGAAGAAACTTGTCCTGCATGCAAAGACAGATAAAATCTTGGATAATCTTGTGATCGTGAGCACTTACTTTTCGATAACAACAATTTGCTCTAATCGGGTTTCCAAATTTTACACAAGAAATGTGTTAGTTTCTAATTGATAGAAATTCATTTCTGTTGGTTTCAATACTCACCATTTTAGTTATTAATAAAGGTATAAAGCTACACTAATTTCTGGGTTTAGAGATGTTGGTTACTAGGGAATAGCGTGGCTTGTTTTTAGTTCGTGACCGAGGAAATCAAAAACCAAACCAAATTTAAAAATTGGTTTTTGGTTTGGTTTTAGACCAAACTGATTATGAAACATGGTTTTTTGATTGATTGTGGTCTAGCTGACAGCGGACCAAACCAAACTGAATTACCGAATATGTATTTATGTATGTATGTATATGTGTGTGTATATGTATATATTAATTATAGGACACCTGAATTACCTAGTTTGACCGTTGGATGAATAAAAGTAATGGTTTAAAATTCATTGATTAAAAAATTTAATTATAAAATATATCACCTTGAATTGAAGCCATTAATTTTATAGATCCTATGATCAATATTGGTACTTTTGGTACCTTGGATATTTGTGGTATTAATTTGAACCCAAAACTATATATATGCTTAATATATATATATATATATATATATATATATATATATATATATATATATATAGAATACGGTTCGAGAGAGTATCATCCAAATGCAGCGCACCAGAAGGTACCACCTTTAAAAAAACTTTTTAAATTTTTTTTTTCATAAACATGTTTTAATTAACATTATGAAGATCGTATGTAAATTTCACATACATTCACATCTCCTAGCTCCTAAAAAATGATGTGAACACACACTTACATAATTTTGAAGACATGTGAACATGCATTTATGTGATGTGTGTTTTCATGCACTTAGAGTGTTCGGATTTGCGTGAAATTCACATATGATCTGTGTAATGTTAATTAGAACATGTTCATGAAAAAAAATTTCAAAAAAATTACTTTTAAGGGTGGTACCTTCTGGTGCGCTGCATTAGAGGTGGTACTCACTTGAACCTAAATCTATATATATATATATATATATATATATATATATATATATATATATATATATATATATATATATATATAAATTCTAGGATTAATTTCTTTGACATAAAATATTTTATGTATGTTTAACTTGATATTTTGGAATTGCATACTTAATATTTGGCTATTTGAGATGTTTAAAAGTTTTATGTTTATCGTTTGATATATGATTGTTTGTAGTTTGTTTTGCATTTTAAAATTTTGTTTCTTTGGTTTATAAAAGAAACAAAAGGAGCTGTTTGATTACAACTTATTGAGCTTACTCAAAAAAAATTCCGTCAGCCCATTTAAAATAAGGGGGCGTTTGGTTCGCATATATTTTTCTTTGAGATTTGCATTTTGTCAAAGTATTTGCATTATGCAACATTTGCATTTGTCAAGATTTTTTCAAAGAAAAATTTAAAGAATCTGCATTATCTTTTAGAAAAAATTGTTAATCTGAAAAATGCAAGGTCACTAAGATTTAAAATCTTAGGAAGAGGCTCTGTTTTTTAAACAACAAAAAATGAATTTAAGAAACTCTCAGATTTTAAATTCATACCGAAATCTGTTTAACGACGGCTTATCTAAATAAACCCATTTAGCAAGTAAAGAGTCGGTTAATGTATTTTTCAATATTACTCCTTTGTATTTTTCGTCTTTCCAACCAAAAAAAAAAGCCCGCTGCCTCTTCTCATTCTTGGTCCATCTGTGTTTCCCATCCATCATCTCCTTCATCAATATTACTCCATCTGCATCTTCTCTTCTCGGCGGTTCTCCTTCTCGCCTCTGTTGCCGCCGGCTCACCTCTCTGCATCGCTCCAACGCCTCTGCTTCAGGTTTTGTTTTCTTTTTTCTTGCACACACTCTGTTATTGGCTGCTGATTTGGGGCCCCTTCCAGCACGCACACAACAGACACAAACACACACTATTCGTATATATATACTCTGCACACATATATATTCATGGCTGTTGTTTCTGATTTGTTCTTAAAAGACACAAACACACACTATTCGTATATGGTGAATTCAATCTTTTCACCATTCGAGTTCCTTTGAATAGACTCATAAAATCGAACCTTATCTTTCTGAAAGGTTTAGAGACTTTGACGTAGGCTCAAATAGTAATTATCTATTCAGTTATTTCTTTAGTTAGCATTACTTAATCCAGACACTTCATGTAAAATGTAATCAAACAGCCCCCAGACCTACCTCAAATTCAGTTTATGGTTTGATTTATACAGCTTTGAATTTGGTTTGGTTTGAGAAATTTTTTTATTCAAAATGAAGGAACTAACGAACCCATAAATCGAACAGTTGATTATCAGGTAGACTTCCCAAATTAACATGAAGAGGTTCATTAGAAAAAAATGAGACCCTGAATGGTTTTTTCTTCAAGCCCCAATGACTTGAGTCAGCCAACTGCTCCACTAGCCCAGTCCAACCTTTGTAAAAATGACCCGACGAGCTTCCATGTTCAATCAATTTTTTTATCCTCACTTCCACTCTGCTGCTCTCTGCCCTCTCCGCGGTATCGGCTCTCGCTCTCTATCTCAGTATCTCTCTCGAATTTTCCCTCTCTTGATTTTGGTACAATTAATCGAAACCCTAGCTCTCCAATTCTTATTTTGAAAGATAATTTACAAGTTTACATAGAATATACTTACTAGTAAGTATTATATGTTGAAATTGTTATAGATTTAATCATATTATGAATTGTCATGAGTAACTAGGGTTTTGGTTAATAACATGATTTTGATTTTCTTTATTTTAATAATCCATTGTTATGATGTTATTTGTTAATTGATGATTCTTATCTGTTCTGAATTTTCCGGAATGAGTCTGATAAATTCTTTGTAGTTGGAATTAAGTGCCAAATTTGGGGTTGTTATATATTCGTTGAACTGAGGATGGATGGAATGCAGAAGCTAATAGATGTGGATCTGTGTGTGGTTTATAGAACTAAGTAGTTGGAATGGATGCCAAAATTGGGTGTGTAGCTGTGTTCATGTAGGAGCTGCTTAGTGCTCATAAATTTGTATTGTTTGCAAGCATACTATCGGAATTGTGTGCGGGGGCTTAATCTATTTTGCCAAATTAATGGAAGTCTCTTTGTTAAAAACTAATTGATTTAGTTGAGAAAAATCCGACCCGACACTTGAGGAATCCCATAACCAAGCCACAAAATATTTCCCACACATGGTGCCCCATATGGAAGAATTTCCTGGATCTGCCACTGCTGGTTACCCATAATCATTTATCAATTCAATATAAGTATGGTACAAAGATTGAATGATTGATCGGCATTGAAGTCAAGTTTTTGTCTCTTAACCCCTCTTCCTAGGTGGCATTTGTCTATTTGAAATAGCAGGAAATCTATTAAAAGGAAAAGCAGACCCTATAAGCGAGATACTAGAGGGAAAAGAAAGTCAGTACGTATAAGGTATAGAAGGGTTATCAAGCCAACCCATTTATCCCATTCTAAAGAGACTTTTTGATGCACTGAATCGATCTCCAACAGGAGGATGGTCTCTGAACTTTTCTGAAGCTCCGCTTTGTATTTGGCTCTCCAATTCCTTTGCATTCTAGACAACCTAGGCTGTGGTGAAAATGGAAGCCTCAAATCATTTCTTCTAACATATCCCATGAGTCCTTGTATATTTATATCAGATCACCAAGTGAACAGCTTAACCCATAAGGACATAATCCATCTCCGCAAAACGGGCACAAAGCGATTCAAATCAGTATATATATTTTAAATCAAAGTTCATACGAATTGGGAGTCTGTCTTTGTAAACTCTCCAAATGAATACATAGAAATTGGAATTAACAAATTCATTTAGGTTGTGTTTGTTTTCAATTAAGATGCTCTGAATTAGGTCTGAAGTCTGAATTTCAGATCTTAACATAATTTGTATTGTTTGTTTAAATTCAGACAACCTCTGAATTTCCCTCTGAATTTTAAGAGAATGAGACTAGTCTGAATTAAATTCAGAGCCTCTTAATTTCAGACTTTAAGGCCTCCTCTTAATTTCAGACATGGTTTTCAGTCTTCAGACATTTAACCTCTTAAAAAACAAATACCACCTTAGTCTCACCACAAGATGGAAGAACTTTATAGGCCATAATGCTATGACCACCTCACCTTGAACTTGGCGGAAGAATCCAAAAGCCCCCTTTCCATCCGTCAGGGCGTCTGATAAAGAACTGTTTATTCTAGACTGACCAACCATAGTTGTACTCGTGACTCGACTCGCATGAGTCATGATACATACACTATACACACACAATAAATATAATTATAGTAACTCATTAATAGTAATGTTTTGTGATTTATAACGGTTTCAACCCCCAACAACCAAGAGTTGAAGATATGGTTTCTGTTAATACTGTATTTAATGCAATTAATCTCGAATACAACAACCAAGATACAGTTTCCTAAGCGCCAAAGTTAGGATTCCAAATATGATGATAGTCTATGCATACAAAAGAAGCATCTAATGGGAGATCGCGACAGTATGAAGAATGCTAAAACAACAGATATGAAGAATTAAAGACGAAGTAGTGAAGATGATGAAATCGTTTAACTATTTTCTATTTTTATACAGTGATGAAGTCGTATTTTCCACAAGGACGAAGTTGGTGCTTGCATGTTTATGCCTTGATATTACTGTCATGATTTGACAACATGATGGTTAATCCAACTTTAGTACCTTCTTTTTTTGAAATATTGAAGAGGGCCACCCTGTCACAGCAATAACCTGCTGATATTTGACTCAGTGACTTGACTTATACTTGGTCAGTGAATGGCTTTGAGTTATCGTTCGAGTCACAATCAATTCCGAGCCGGAGTAATGAGTCAGATTGTTTTGGGTATCAATTGACTCAACTCATACAAGTTTAACATCTATGATTAAGAGAAACCTTCTTTTCAACTCTTGCTTGTTGAGGTTGAAACCATATCTATACTATTAATTAGTTATTATAATTAGAATTATTGTACATGTGTGTGTGTGTATCATGACTCTTACGAATCGAGTTACGAGTTAAAAATTTAGGATTTCAAGTCACGAGTTGACAACTATGGGTGCTAATGTGTTATTGTTTTTTGAAATAGATGTTTCTATTATTGTATGACAAATTATTTAATTGTATATTTATTTTATCTTTTGCTAAAGTAATTGCTGACATAAATTATACAGTTTGATATTTTAGGAGGTAACAAAAACAAACATAGATTAAGACATTTATAAAGTATATAAAACAATTAAATAAACAGATTTAATGATTTTGTTTTCACTTGTCAGGACTGCCACTTATAAACAAACAAGTTCTGCAATGAATATTGAGACACTTTATCGATTAATTTAAACAAACAGCAAGTACTATTCGTTTGATAGAACCCAAAAAGTAGCCAACCGACAATTCCCACAAGAACAGCTTGTGGAACTCAAATCAACCAGAGAACAACTCTCATAGTTGTAATTCTCATTAAAAATATAAAAATTGAAGGTTCATACATTGACTGGGGAAACATATTCTCTGTCTATTGAAAGGTACAAGAACTGATGCATGACTAACTATATATAAAAACCACTAGAATTAAGACACCTATTCTCTAAAGGTTAATGAAAGATATACAAAACTATTTGTTATATAGCATCAAATCGACCCATATCAATACTGTATTCATCAAACAATCCTTGACCCCAAGGATTAAGTCAAAAGGGGAAATTTCTGC
Source organism: Centrapalus pauciflorus (assembly GCA_020465985.1). Classification (NCBI taxonomy): domain Eukaryota; kingdom Viridiplantae; phylum Streptophyta; class Magnoliopsida; order Asterales; family Asteraceae; genus Centrapalus; species Centrapalus pauciflorus. The sequence goes on along the minus strand of JAANYP010007002.1, from coordinate 85,371 downwards.
TATTTTACTCATGATACTCTGTAACTGTTTCTCCACTTCATGACTGAACTTTGCAAAACTTCGTTTCATAATCTACAGGGGCATGCTTTTCCATTAATTTGATGTTCTCTTTCCCACGTTCAGTCTTCATCCTCTCCAGTTCTTCCTTTGCATCTTCAGTCATTTTCTTTCCAAAACCGATCTTTTCCATTTACAGGAAAAAAACATTCTTGTCATTTGCACTAGGTGCAGCAACATTTCTTTCGGCAATAGATTCTACTTTTATATCTGCGAGTTATTCACTAACTATGTCGGAATCCACACCAGTTGTTAGAGAAATGGTTGTTTGGGTCTTCATCACAAGGTTGTCTGGCTGAAAATCTGAAATAGCCCTGTATAACCAAATACAAGGGCTGTTAGTCCTTGTTTCCTATTGACATGCTTGCTATGACCACAGACCAAACATCTGGATCCCCCCCCGGCGGTGGGGAATCCGCTCCCGGGTCGTCGCTCTGCTGCGTCTGGCCCGTCCTCTAGCCACTTTTGGAAGGCAGGGGTGTGACAACGTACACACTTCCCTTTACTCCATACCATAGGGCCTTTTCATCAGTTGATCTTGTCAATGTCTATGAAACCATAACATTGTTGAAGGATCATTATGTCAAGTACTGGAAGTAGTCTTTTCTCTGGGATGTTTTTGTAGACACAAGGTTCCACCAGAATAAAGAGAATCTAGGATAGAAGTTCAAGGAACTCTCATTTTGATCTGAAACGTTCACATTTGAGCCTAGCTTTTGCCAAGACCTGAAAAATCAGTTTAATATCATCAAATACAAGTTTAGCAAAGGCCAATGACTCTTTCTGTTGTGTTGTCAATGTTTCCATTTCTTGTTTCGATACCAAGGCACTTCTGCTTATATAGATCACCTGAAAGGTGAGTCCAACAACAAGTATAGTTAGTCCATTGACTCCCTCTGTTGGCTGCCACTCTTTTCTGAAGAGCATCCTGAGAAAACATCAACAGTTGATTTGGAGTTAGTTTGTTGTTCATTAACATTATCGTTTTTGTAATCTCTAGAAGTCAAAAAATTATTGAACTTGACAGCCTGGGAGAACATGAACATTTAGAACTATAGGAGATTTTTTGTCATTAAATGCTGACATTTCTCTAAAGTGTGAGCATTATTGAGCTGTGAATTGAAGTTGCATAATAAATTTTGACTTGGGACTTCCATCGAGAAACTTGCATCAGTGTTGTAAAAATCGGCCTAGGCAGCCGATTACTCGGCTAGTCGGCCGGTAACCTATACGACTATACGAGTCGGCACTTGGATATCATCTTCTACGAAGGTGCAAATGTGCAATGTTCTTAATCTAAAGCTTTATCTAACGTTTAAAGAAAAATGATTACTAGAATACTAGGTACATGCAACAATGCTCAAATTAAGGATAACAAGTACATGTAGTAATAACTAATAATGCTCTTGAAACCTGGAACTGAAGAAGTATAGACTGTTAGTCGTAGTTACAGATCTGAACTTTGTTTATGTTGTTGCTTGCATTGTAGAGTTCTTGAATGCTAGGTTAAGTCGTACATCATTGGTATGATCTGGTGATGTTACGTGAGTAGAGTCGTGCATCACTTACAGGAATCATCCCGTTTTTTTGTTTTTCTGAACCGAAAAAGTACAAACCATTGCGGTTTTTTAGTTTTTTCAATCTAAATGTGTTGTAGTTTTTTTCATTTGGACAACTAAAAATTGAAATGGGTTGTGGTATATTTCATACGGAAAAACTACAAACTGGAATGATTCATAGTTTTTTTCTTTTGAAAAAACAAGAAAAATGAACGGGTCGCATTTTTTTTCGTTAGGAAAAACTAAAACCAAAATGGTTCGTAGTTTTTTGTATAAAAAATCTAAAAAATGAATGATACGTGGTTTGTCATTCAGAAAAACTAAAAACTACAAAATGAATGGATCGTGGTTCTTGTCATTCAGAAAAAGTTGTTGCTATATTTGGTCATTTGCTCTTTTCTTTTTGCAAGTTCGTTATTAAGGGTGGTAGTTCTTACAAAGGATTAGACTAATGACATACACAATACTTGAAACATGTCAGGTACAGGGCATCCCGATTGGGTTAAATGGGATGACAATTTCTCATTCTAATCTGATGAAAAGTTGAAATTGTATTCACTTACAGAGACCAAATGATTGGGCTTTTCAGCTTCAAGACGTGATCCCAAAGTTGATGACTGCTATCCTTCCAGGACGTGTCGGGGTCATCCTTCCCGTCCTTCAAAACATTCAAATCTGAGTTGTCTTCCTATTTTTTCAACTCGACCATATCTGAGTCGGCTCTCTCATCCTTCAAAACAACCAAATCTTCAATGTTCTTGAACACCAATAGCATCAAACCCATTTTCTGTCAACAATAGCTTCATCAATTCTTTCAACTCTCAACTCTGACATACTTGCAAGTAAATCCCTCAAGACTTGTCTAATTTCCAACTCCATGCCTTTTTTTCTCGCATTCCATTTTCCACAGGTAGAGAACAAAGCTCTGTTACCACTGATAGAACTCAAAATCAGCCAACAATTGCCACAAGACCAGCTTGTGGAAGTGAAATCAACTAGTGAGCAACTCCCGTAGTTGTAATTCATATTCAATTCATCAAAAGAGAAGGTTCGTACATCGACTGCAGAAACCTATACCCATGTATCAAAAGGCACAAGTACTAATGCATGACTTACCGTGTAAAAAAAACCACTAAGACACTTGCCTCTAAGGTTGATGAAAGAAACACAAAACTATATATTATATAGCATCAAATCGACCCATATCACCCTTGGGGAAAAAGCAATCAATTGTTAGATCTTAGGGCAGACAGATTATTCTCCTCTCTAGTTTGTTCGAGGTCACCACAGTAAATCGCAGCAAGTCTTCTCACTTTCAATAGTGTTCAAAAGGTTAAGTTATTTTTCTTGTTTGTCGATGATTTTTGTGGCCCATTTCAATTCATGCTGGATCAATTTCGAAGTCGATTGATATGCGTGGTTTCTTCTATTGATGAACTTGATATGGGGTTTCTTCTTTTTCAAACTTGATTGACATTTATGGTTTCTTTTTCTTCACAGATTTTTGTATGGATCTGTAAGTGATATTTGTATATGTGGTTTTTATGATGGATTGGCCACACCTTATTTACATTTCATAAGTAAAGAGTATAAACCAACAAATTTAATCAAGAAATGCAGTGTAATGTATGATTAGGTTGAACACTGCACAAAAAATGGTAACTGTTGAACATTTAAGATTTAGTTGGGGGACTGGTGATTTAATCATGCGGCGGTAAACTAGGCTGACATAATCTTTAGTTAGCTTGCAAAGTTTTGAACCAAAATCACTGATTCTTTTACCTGCTTTCGAGTCTATATAAGTTCACACCCACCTGGAATCTGCCATGAATTGTTAGAAAGTTAGGTGTGTACCTTGCAGCAATTGAGAAATGGGAAGCTTAGTTGTGGATAAAGTTTTACAAAACCAATAGTCCTTAAATGGTTTTGTGTGTGTAACTTTTTTAAAAGTATTGAGCAAAGCTGATAGTTTCCAGCAGATTTCAGGAATTGCTTTTGTGGATAGGAAATTCGTTGAATGGTAACTGCTTGACAAAGTGCCCAACTGAAAGTTAAACCAACATTATGAGGGTTTTTTTTTGTAGTTTTCGAAGTTCAACTGAGTTGAAGCAATTTAGAGGATGGAAAATGAAGAGGATCCGGTGAAGAGGCAGCAGATTGTGGATGCTCGGGCTAGAAACATCAGTCACAATGTGCGCTGCTTAGAGTGTGGTAGTCAGTCTATTGAAGAATCCCAAGCTGATATTGCTGTTCTCCTCAGGAAGGTGAGTATTTAGTTATGTAAAAACACACACACATATGTGTGTGTTTGTATGTATATATATATGTGTGTGTGTGTGTGTGTAGAGAGAGAGAGAGACTAGATCAATTGTGAAAAATTTAGTATAAAATTTTGAAAACGAATCCAAAACACGAATTCGATAAATTCATATTTTGAATTTGATGAATTCATATTATATAAAATATGTGTGTGTGTGTGTCTCTCTCTCTCTCTCTCACAATTAATTAATAGATGAGAGGTATAAATATCATAGGTGGTTACTTAAGAGTACATGTTATAGTTATTTGTACCTTGGGCATCAAATTTAAAAACTTCTTTTAATAGCAACTATGAATGTGAGAGATACTACGAGGGTGTTTGGTTTTGCGTTATGAACGTGATTATTAGCTTATTACGTTACAATAACGTAAATAATTGGTTTAAAGTGTTTGGATTGAATACGTTAATAAGTGATTATTTGCGTTTAGAGTTAATCTTACCATACTTTTTCATAAGTTAAAAAATGTAGCTTATATATAGAAGACATTTTATTATATAGTATATAGATTATTGATGCAAAATTGTTAGAATCAATCGAAGGTAAGTTATCGTTAAAGAACAACAAAGAAATTTATGATACAAAGCAGTTGATTTATGAACCATTGTTTATCTCTGTTTTTCTGTTGACTCATAGCATTGTTAAACGTGAAACAATAAATCAATTATCAACAATTAAGATTTCGATAGGCAATTATGACTCAACACGTGGTCGTTCTCGTTTGATCAACAACAATTGAGTTATTGAGCTTAGACTGCATACATGCACACATCAACATGCTTGCTTTTTTTGTAGCTCATTCGTGATGAAATCCGATCTGGAAAAAGCGACAAAGATATCTATAAAAAGCTTGAAGATGAATACGGGGAAACAATACTTTATGCTCCAAAGTTTGATTGGCAGACTGCAGCCTTCTGGCTGTCACCGGTCAGTTTAAAAGCACAATTTTTATTAGGGTTAAGTGTCATTTTGACCATCCAACTTTTAGATTTTTTTCGATTTAGCCATCAAACTATTTTTTGTCTCGATTTAGCCACTAAACTATTTTTTGTATACATAACTAAGCTTTCCTTTTACTGATTCAACCACTGAAAATTGTCCCGATTTGGTCACTAAACTATCATATTTTGTATCAATTTAGCCATTAGTTTTATTCATTTTTCCCAAAAGTTTAGTGGTTAAATCAGGACAAAAAATAGTTTAGTGGCTAAATGGACAAATCTGAAAGTTGAATGGTCAAAATGTTACTTAACCCTTTTTATTATCGTTAGTATTTCACATTTACTTTTGTTTCATTTAAAATTGAAAGGTAATGTTATTCTTGAACAGCTTCTGATAGCGGGAGCTGCTGGAGGAATATGGGCATACAGCAGGCACAGGCAAAGGACAAATGTCCACTTGTTAGCTCTGAACCTTACAAGAGGAGTCCCGTTAACCCCGAAAGAGAAGGAAACAATGCTCGAGATCCTCACACCTCCTCCGCCTCAAGGAATTCTTCCGTCATCACCATGGTGGACGCGGTGGCTTCCTCAATAAACAATTCTGTTGCCTTTTTGTAACAACATAGCTAGTACCATAAGTTACTAGTTAGGTTTGAAAGGGGAAAAAGAACCTCCTAATAATTACAATCACTTCTATTAATTTAAGGTTCGAAGTTTTTGATATGCACACTTTTCATGCGCATTTGAAAGTGTAAAAAGAACCTAAAATTACCGAAAAAGAACCAAAAATTGTTGTGATATGCACATAATTGGAGTGTTGTAGTTTAGCTCCCAGCCTTTCAGTGTTCCCAAATTCCAACTAGATAGGCCACTCACGTCTAGGGATGAGCTCGGTACTAGACCGAACCGGTACCGATCCCGAAAATACCGAAACCGAATTATAAGTTTTGAAAGAACCGAATACCGAATCGTATAATTTTATATGGTGTCGGTTCGGTTCCGGTTCTGGGACCGGGTTTTCGGTGCCAGTCACGTATTGGAACCGAATAAGAAAAAATACCAAACATACATCACCAAATATTGCACCCGAATACCGAATTCCTAATACCGAAAACCGAATTTCAAATACCGAATACCGAATAAAGTTTAACGTTTTAAAGTTACAAATATCGAATTTTAGCTAATTTATATATTCGGTTCGGGATCGGGATATTCGGGATAACTATTGTACCGAAACCGAGAGTACCGAATACCGAATTTTAACTAATTTAAAAACCGAATACCGGACCGAATATATTAATTCGGTATCGGTCGGTACCAATACCGGTACCGGTTCGGATTCAGAAAATGGTACCCGTTGCTCACCTATACTCACATCTAAACCTATTTTGACAAAAAAAATAAAAATAAAAGTGGCCTTTGTGTAAGGCCTATTTTTACAAAATTTTGACTTATTGTATGGCTTTTAAAAACCTTTCATGTCATTTCAAATTAAAGTAGTTTGTTTAAAAAAAAAAATTTAATTGATTGATTGTTTGTCTATTTATTTATTTATTATTAATTAAATATTTTGTTTTGTAGCTAGAAGTATAATATAAAATGGCTATTTTGATTTATATTATTTGACTATCCCTGATACTTATCTAAATCATTCTTTATATATATACTAGTTTGTTAACCTTTATATTATATTAGATTGACTAAATAATATTTATAAAGTATAGATATATTTCAATTTTCAAATAACTATAAGATACGAATGATAAAAAAAATAAGTAGATGGTTATAGATTATGAATTAAAAACATTTCATTATATACACATTTAATTCAAAATTACATTTATATGATAACTATTAATAAATGTTTACTATTTACTTAGAATAAAAAATAATATTAGAAATTAACAAACAAAAAGTATATGAATAAATAGTAAATATTAGAAATCTTTTCGTAATGTTAATAAATCAAAACTATTATATTTTGATAAATATATTTTAAAAATACTATAATAATTTAACTAGAGTTGAACCATCTAATAAATAAAACGGTTGGTTTAAGATTCAATTCGATTTTTAAAACATTTTAATTGTCTGAGTGGTAGGTTTTATTTTTCGGAAAAAAGAAATAATGATAAACATTAAAATATAAATGAAACTTGTCTTTTAGTTCCAATTAAATTAAACGTTTTTCTCAATTGTCTTTTAGTTTATTTTATATTAATTTTAGGGAATATTTAATTAAGATAATTTTTCTTACAAAAAATTAAATTTAAGTTTAGGCTGTCAAAAATTACAATATTTCATATTGTAATTTGTGGTGGGCAATTTCTTTGGCTTGAATGTATGATTCTTTTTTTTTTTCCCATTAAAAGTGGTGTAAGTTAATTAAGCTAAAGGTTAATTGTTGTAGAGTAGAGTACATGAAGTCGTACATGCTGCAACCCAAGCCAACTCACATAATCTATGAATACTATTAAAAGAGTAACTAAATTGTCATTTGTCATATCTCATGATGTCAAATGACATCTTAATATCTTATACTAATGACAAATGTAATCAATATTTCAAGATTAAAATTAAAATTTTTTATGTTAAATTATTTTTAAGATAAGATTATGGTTAGATATTTAAATCTTATAAAATCACAACAAACATTTTATAAAAGATTCTTTTTATTAATAAATAATAATAATAATACAAATAATACACTTAAAATTTATTAATGACTAGTTTTTTTTTGATTAAACGATTTATACATAAATAATTATAATAAGATAGATTATATATAATTAATATTATAAATTTGAATATATTTTAAGTTATGAAAGTCAACGAAGTATAAAGTGGGAAGTGCATGCCACAGACTGCCACATAAGCGGATAGTGATAGCGTCTTAGCTTTGGCGGTTGTAATCTGGTGTAAGAATGTAATGTTAATGTAGTAAGTAAGTAGACTAGCAAATTTCTTCATCATCTTCCGTTCAAGAAATACTTTTGTTTCTTTCCACTGATAACGATCGCAAGAAACGTGTAAAAACATCTTTCGTGTTTCTTGTTTTTATCGATTTTCAAGACTTTTCGTTGCCATAAATATAAATCCCTCCTCACCGCCAATAGCGATGAACAAATGCTCCTCATTTATTACCATACTTCATAATAACTACAAGAAGAAAACCTCTTTCTTCAATTACTTTCTCACCCACTATAATCCTCAATTCAATTCTACCTTCTCTCAATCTCATCGATTTTCTGGTAAGTTGCTTCCTTTCTCAGTTGCTCTTTTCCTTGATTGTAAGATCCTTCTTTACCATTTCTTCCCTTCTTTTTCTTGAATTATTATAACTGGTTACTTGTCAATGTATCCCTTTTAAGTTTGAGGTTTTTGAAAAGGAAAAATGTCGTTTTAGATTGACAATGGTAGTTGGACACCAACTGTTCGTCAAAATGCTCGAGTCTATAGAGCTGAGACTTGCCGAACCTGAGCTTGTAACCGATCGGCTCCAGCTGTCTTCAACATCTAGGTTATATATATATCGAAGCTTTTAAGCCGAACTTCGAGTCCTTCTTAAACCTACATCTAGAAAGATTGTCAAACTATAAAGCCAAGCTCGAGCCTAAGCTAACTTAGTCTAACCAATCCTGACAAACTCAAGCCTGGCTCAACTCATTTTCAGAATTAGTTTTTAGAGAATTGTGTGCTTGAAAATAGTTGCTACTAATTAATTAAATGTCTTTAGGGATCTGCCTAATTGTTTCATTCTTGACAACTGGTTGGTATGTGAATGATCCTTTGTGCTCTGCATATTTGAGTGGTCTTGTGATTGGAGGTATGTGAATACAATGAGTTTATGATTAGTCCCTGTTGGAATGTTGAACTATAATATGGAATGTAAGAATTTATAATTAAAATGGATCACGGATCACCACTCACCAGTTTGATCTGACTGAACATTGGTGGAAGTGTTTGTCCATTGTATGGTGTGTTTAATGTTTAGTGTGATGTTTAGACTATGAAGCAATTTCTGAATGCTTAATGTTGTATCATGGAGGTTTCTGATGATTTAACTGAAATGAAAAACTGAACGTCTTCTGAACCACTATGTAATTGAATAGAGATTATGTGCATAATTTAGATTCACTATGAAATTCTTAAAAATGTGGATCTCTTGGATTAGGGCTATGGCGAAGATCTTAGTCATAAAATGGTATTAGGTAGTGTAATGGGTGTGCCATGCGAGTGTGCTGGTATGAACACTCTAATGAAGATCCTATAATCAAGAGGCTTATTGAGCACCAACAACCAGGGGATAGCCTTAACAGTGAATACAACTGGTGCAATATTTTTGCAATACACAGTCGGGTATATAATACTTTCATGCGACTAATACAAACTTGAAAGTCGCATTTGAAGAAATTTATGAGTGCATTCCATTATGGTGGACAATGAACAAGCCAAGTTTTTGGTTCACGAGTCACCCCTCAAAAAATTATTACCAGTTTGAGTTTCTGATAGAATACATTATTTAGTAGAAATCTAAACTGGAAACTCACTTTTCTCTTTAAAACTGTGTAACATATGTAGAGCTCTGTGGTTCAGGTTGTAGAACGTTCATGGAGGTAGTCAAAGTAGTTGCAAGTCAAGGGTCAACATCTCATGAAAGTATTGCCATCAAAGCTGATGACAAAAGTTATGGCTACAACCACCTTGTTTCTTCTGCTTCAAGAATCTCTCTTCTGTTATCTGGTCATCACCAAAAAAGTGTAAGTTTAGAATGGAAATGTATTATGACTTTATGTAGGTATAGCATCCTGTGGTTGTCTTTAATACTCCAGACCTCGCTTATTTATCATTTTGCAGGTTGATGGGACTACTGAGGATAAAAGTCTCAATGGCGCCAGAATAGGCGTCGTGGCTAAACCATCCGCAGAGTTTGTTGCCGGGGTACTTGCGATTTGGTTGAGTGGAGGTGTAGCGGTTCCGCTTGCACTCAGCTACCCGGAAGCAGAGCTTTTACATGTCATGACTGACTCGGTTTGCTCTAAAAACAACTTCTACCTTCCTGTTTATTTTCATAGCTTCTTACATCTATTTTGTGATTATCTCTTTTCTCCTTGTTCAATTACATACTGTTTAAGCTTCTTGTTTGAGATGACTACATTGTGTTAGTGGTATGTGTGCCACATTAACATGCAAGTTGCATAAGTCGATTGGTAGTTGGTTACTAAATTGTGCAATGCTGATGTGGCACACATACTTTTAACATGTTGTATCGCAGAATTGAATTTCAGATGTATCGATGGGCAGGCAACAAAACTTTTACACTCTAGGATTTGGATTCATTGGCCTTTCTTAAATACGATTTTGTTCTCTGAATGATGCTCCCATGTTTATTTGCTTTGCTAGGATGTATCAATGATTTTGAGTACTGAGGATCACGGCGAGCTTATGCAAAAAATTGCCGCTAAAACTGCAGCTCAATTTTCTCTAATACCTAGTGTTCCTAGCATGACTTTGCAAACAGCAGATCGAGGTCAACTGCAAAGTAGTGATGCCAGTGATGGGATACATCAGTTAGATTTTCAATTTGCAAATAAAGTAAAAGGTGTTTATCATTCTATTAAAGATATATTTCCTATTATTAAGACATCAAATTATTTTATTGAATTCATGTATCTATTGTTTTTCATACAGACAATGACCCAGCATTGATTTTGTATACTAGCGGTACAACTGGGAAACCTAAAGGGGTTGTTCACACACATGGTAGCATTTTGGCACAGGTAAATTCATGTGTAGTATATCATTGAGGAAAGGAAACACTGAAAAACGAGTACGGAAATACAAATTATGTATTTTCTGTTCTTCATTAGCCTTTGCACTAACCTAGATACCACACTTTGATCAATAACGCTACTGATGAAGAATGTCTATTCAATTTTCTATTCTAGCTTTGACATAAATTATGCTAACATGATATTATGTTAGCCAGCTGCCAGCATGGCACAATGATTTCAACAAGATGATTTTTAGAGCAATGTCATCATTGTTATTATGTTGTAAATTGTTGATCACTGTCACTTCTCAAGTGTTGTGAATGAGAATCGTGCTGCTAAATTCTGAGATGTTCTTATACTTTTGGAGAAGAAAAAATGATGGGTCTTTCATCATAATGATTGATTGTCTCATAATTTCAGGTGAAAACCTTATCAACAGCTTGGGAGTACACATCAAGCGACTGTTTTCTGCATTGCCTGCCATTACACCATATCCACGAATTAAATGTGAAAACTAAGAGTGCTAGATGTAATACTTGTCCTTTATGTTCTTTCTGTTCGATGTTGTACGTGTACCTACATCTTGGAGAGCATAGATGTTTCACAATTCTTGTCAATCCTTAATGTCATTTATACATGTTCATGGGCTCTTCAATGCACTGTTTGCTCCTCTTTATGCGGGTTCCATGGTCAGTGATTACGTTTATGTTATTGGTAGTTGAGTCAAGTTCTATAGCAGTTGCAGTTCTCAGTTTATATATTATTTTGTTGAAGGTTGAATTCATGCCAAAGTTTAGCGTGAGGGGTATTTGGCAAAGATGGCGTGAATCGTATCCAAAAGATGGGACTAAGCTTGATGGTGCAATAACCGTATTTACAGGGGTATGCCATTTCTTTAATAAATAAACATTGTGGAGTGAATGCTGTTTATCCATCTATGTTGCCATATAAAACTCATCTTCAAGGTATGCACATTATATTCACGAAGAGCAAATGGTGTGTTCGTCACATATTGTTAGTTGTACCTTATTCTTATGTTCCAACCTTGTGTCAGTTATCATGCCACAATGCATGATTATTTCTGTTCTAATAAAAGTACATAAACTTCCAGGTATGTTTAATTTCACCAAGTGGTGGTGTGCACGTGCTCAATTACTTTTTCAAATTGTTAAAAATTTCTGTCCTTGTATGTATAATATCTTAAATTTCTTTTCCATTTTTAGGTTCCAACCATGTATACCAGGCTGATACAAGGCTATGATGCAATGGATCCGGACTTACAAGCTGCTTCAGCTTCAGCTGGAAGCCAGCTGCGTTTAATGGTGATCAACTCCAAAACCTTTTGTGGTCATATTCTAAAAATATATAGATAAGGACCTGTTTATTTATGAATCCAAGCACATACAATAAGAAGAAAGAATTTTACCACAACTAGCTGAATGATTGTATTGATTTTGAAATCACGTACAGTTGATTACAAAGTGAAAGCCTGTATGCTAGTTCTTCTTAGTTACAATCACATCCCTTAGAAAAACTATTTATACTATCAACATACAAAATAGAAATATTACAAACTAGCCCCTTAAGTTTAATGCTAAACATAAAAGTACACATAACAGGACCTACAAGCATATAATTCATCAGGTTAAGATGTCTACTTCTTGTTTACTGCAATAAATTTGATTTATAGAGATCTCAAACTGCAAGTATTTAAATTGTTTATACTTGTAGATGTGTGGCTCCTCGGCTCTACCTGTCCCTGTCTTGCAACGGTGGGAGGCCATCACAGGACAGAGACTATTGGAAAGATACGGCATGACAGAGGTATCTGTACAAATCATCACATATTCCTTCCATTTGGAAAATAGATTCACCAGTGGAGTAGTCCGAGTGGATGGTTACTGGACGTCTATCTTTCTAATGATCATGGCTTACTTGCTCTATTCAGTTTGTCATGGCAATTTCAAATCCACTAAAAGGACTACGAAAAGGAGGCACTGTAGGGAAACCCTTTCCAGGCGTGCAGGTTAGTAGTACTTTCCAATTTCAGATCACAAAACATACAAAATTCTTATGCAACATTTACCATGTTTTAAATAACTTCCTCATACTGGTTTAGATTAGCAAAAATATTGGATTATATGTAATTCATTCTGTAAATTAAGAAATTAGACTAACTCATAATATTAGAACTTTTGAAGGTAGCAACCAAAAATTTTGTCACTGTCATGATGAGTAACAGTGAAGGTGACCAGATTTTATTGTTGTTCAGGTCAAGATTCTTGCAGAAGACGAGAGTAATGAGGGGGTTGGTGAGCTTTATGTCAAAAGCCCTTCATTGTTTAAGGAGTACTGGAAACGTCCTGAGGTACTTGTATATCTTCTTGTGCATGCTATTTAGTACAGCTATGTACATGAAGAGCATAATCTATAAAGCTTAATATTCAAACTTGAAGAAATCTTTATTTGAGTTACTTAATGATTTCTGCCCATAGGCTACATAATTTGTACATGAGAAAAAACCTATTCTATAATGAAACTAAATCAAGAAAAACTAGAACCTATCACCCTTGCATTTTCTCAAGATAAGGAAAGGTTTATCTGCATTCTTCAACATCCCCTCAAGCTAGGCTATGAATGTCAATTAAGCCTAGCTTGGAATTTAACTCATCAAAGTCTTTTCTTGCAACATCCATGTAGAAAATACGGATTGCAAAAATGCTTGGATAATCTGAGAGTCGTGATACACTTTCAGATTGAAGTATTTCGATGGTACAATCGAAATCCCAATCGGATAAAACTCAAAGAAAATTCGAACAGAGAATATGATAAATTTCTGATTTCTTGTACCCTTCTAAAATGACCAAAAAACGGGTATAAATTTGGCGGGAACCGCCAAAATGGCCAACCGCCATTTTAACCGCCAAATTCAACCGAATTTCGGATTCATCCGAATTTCGCAGCCAGGGGCTCTGGCGCTCTGCCCCTTGGACGCCGCCCCCCTGGAACCCCGCTATCGGGGCGCTGCCCCCGAACCCCCGGTGATTAATCTTAAACAATATTGAACAAGTGTACACTCCGCACCAACCCAACTTGTTAATATGTAATAAGATTATTTTGGTCAAACAAGTTCATCCTATTACACTTAAAATAATATTGGTGATAAATCACCAACAATCCATGGTGAAGATATCTGCTATCTGAAGTTTTGAACGGGTGTAAATCAGATTGTCAATTTTGCTAGTTGTAATTGTTCATGGAGCTGCTTTTTGTTTTTGTTTTGGTTCTCTTTGATGGCCACTTCAGTTAACTAAGCTAATATTAGTATTATCATGCTATCAGTTCAATTAGAATGTTTATTTATTTACAGAAAGAATGCCCCATCCTCTTTCTCACTATGCTGCATGTGTACCTGATAGGTAACCAAGGAGTCATTTTTAGAAGATGGATTTTTCAAAACCGGTGATGCTGCTAAAGTGGATGAAGATGGATATTATGTAATTTTGGGACGTAAGATTTGTTTACATTTCTGTTTTATTTTTATTAAATATACCTCTGTTTTTTTCAATAATTCTCTGTTACTTAAAGGTGAGTACAACAATATTTTTTTTCCAATGGATGAATTAGTAGTTTTCAAATAAAGATGTGTCTTCCTTTGATGTTTCCTCTATTACTTCTCAATATTGATGATCAAAGCAGAGTTCAAAGCATCAATGTTTACATATGTTGATCTTCTTTGGTTTGGATTTTCTTGAACAGTTGAAGCATTTTGACACTTTTATGTTCTCCAATCAGGTACTAATGCTGATATAATGAAGGTGGGTGGATACAAATTGTCAGCATTAGAAATTGAGGCAATTCTTTTAGAGGTTAAATCGCTTCTCCATCTTATACCATGTATAATAAAAATTTGAGTTGATTTTATGTCATTTAATACTCTTCTTCATTGTACAGCATCCAGCTGTTTCAGAATGTTGTGTCTTGGGGTTACCAGATACTACTTACGGAGAAGCAGTCACTGCAATAGTTGTTCCAGATATGGAGATAAAGAAGGTTCGTGAGAAAGATTTGAAGCCTGCTATAAGCTTGGACGAACTCTGCTCATGGGCTAAAGAGAAACTTGCACCTTACAAGGTATAGCTCCATCATATGCTGTCATACATTATTACTGCATTTCACATTGGAAGTTAGGTGGATCCTCTGATGGATATTATTTTCTTTACTTCTTTACCGCGTAATCAAACATCGTTCACTTTCTTTCATCTACTACAAGTAGCAAACTATGTTTCTAAAAATAACCCCTGTAATCTTCATTTGTATATGAATAAGGGTGTGCATCAGGGACAGGACCAACCTGAACCAACACTAAAAATAAAAACTAATGGAACCAGAAACCAAACTGGCACAGGTTAAGTCTCGAACCAAACCATGAACTGGATACATATTTGGGAGTCTTTTAATTTTAAAACTATAACCTGAAATGATGGCGTTATAAACTTGTATGGTAAAAGAGAACCATTTCAGTTCTGGTTTTGAACCGGACTGGACTGGTCTGAGAACCAGTTTTTTAGAAAATCAGGAACCAAAGATCGAATGAAAACGAGTCAAAAATTTTTTGTAGAGCCGAGAACCAAATCAGTCGTTGGTTCCTGTCGCCAGTATGTTCTTCAGTTTGTCTGTTGAAACCAAGTTTTGCACCTCCCCTATACGTGAGGGTGTCAACTGTCAAGAAGCATGTCATGCTTCTGAGCATGCAATGTGAAGTTGATCAGTGATGCTACATATTATGATCATGTACTATGCTTTCCTTCATTCCTTGGATTCCCTTTTCATAATTTCAGAAAATATTAATTTAATTTAATTCTTCCTCGTGATCAACCAGTAACAAATCCTTTGTGACTAAAAGATCACGGGTTCCTTTGCAAATTGTGAACAAAAAGACTGTACAGACTTTTTTCTCCAAATCTCACTAAGTTGAGTCATTTTAGTGCACCAGGGTCACCCTTTATAAAGTTTAATGTTATCATATTTTCACGAACCATCTCTACTTCAGTAGTCTTATCCTATAGAGAAATTATTCATATTTTTTTCATCTTAGAGGAGATTTATTTATGATATTATATACGCGCATAATACAACTTACTGATCTTATCTTACCATCTCCAGCTACCAACCCGATTATTCTTATGGGAATCATTGCCTCGTAATGCTATGGGAAAGGTAAAACTCCATATTCGTAAGTGAAATGACCACTATTTTCACATCTTGTCGTCGTATTGCAGAATTTTCAAATACATGGTTAATCTTTTTTCTTAAATTATATGAGAATGAGATGCACACCGCAGTCGTAATATTGACAAGAAAATGTACTTCATGATCCAAGGATATAATATTAAAGGATAATTAAGTACATTTTCGTTTTCATATTTGCTAAGCATTGAGGATTGCTCAGATGTGACGAATCTTTTCGTGTGCAATTTCAGGTGAACAAAAAGGAGATGAAGAATTTACTGGCTGCTGAAGAACAATAATAACCCGAATTCGTAAGTGTTGAAAGATGCAAAATTAAGCTGTTCAAAATCAATGTTACCAACATCGTAAACTATTATCGTCTTCAAGGTGTAAGACAGTTGATTTATATTGAAAGTGGCATATATATTTTTTTAATTTCAGTATGTATTTTAAAAGGACATTGGAGGAAATTTAAAAGCAAAAGTGAGCACTGGACCATCTAGCCATCTACGAAAAAGTTAAAGGCTTGATCTTTGATGCCACCAAACAGGAACATGTTCAATGTTTGAAATTCCATATTAAAATTATCCTTTGGGTATTAAACTATTTCTCTTTGTTTTCTGACAAAAATCTAAACTTAGCTGGCGTTTGGTTTATGGAATCAAATTCGAATAAATTGGAATTAAAATTTATATTATATTATGTTTGGTGGTTATGGATAAAAGATAGTTTTTAGTGTCAGTTAAGAATGTAGGTTGAAATTTACTTTTATGGTTTTTTTTTTTTTTTTTTAAATCGGGGATTTTGTTAGCGTGGTCTGTGTTGGAATCGTTCAATGACATTCAATGGGTCCAAGCATAAAGACGGATATTTGAAGTGTCGAAGCATTAAATCTGTTGTGATATTAATTGTTAATAACTTAAGTGATAATTATATGAATTCAACAACAAAGTTTTTGATTCGAACCCCTTTGCGAAAGAAAGAAGATGGAAGAATTCATTGTACAGCCGACATTAAAACCTTAAGTTTTTGAACATGTGTTAAATCCTGAATTTAAGGGAGCAATTTTAGCTTTGATGCACTGTCTTTTACAAATAAAAGAGCCATGCCCTTCTGTCAAACCCACAATTTTGGGACATGGGATAGATTATTGTTTTTGTTTCTGTCCAGTTTAATCATATTCTATGTTTTTTTAGCAAGACAACTATAAAGACAATTTCTTTATGCACTGTACCTTAGTTTCTCATACACCATACCTTATAATTTTAACCTATAATTTGACTAAA
The DNA here is from genome assembly GCA_020465985.1 of Centrapalus pauciflorus. Classification (NCBI taxonomy): domain Eukaryota; kingdom Viridiplantae; phylum Streptophyta; class Magnoliopsida; order Asterales; family Asteraceae; genus Centrapalus; species Centrapalus pauciflorus. Next base: position 68,204 of record JAANYP010007002.1, on the reverse strand, counting down.
TTGTTGTTTATGATTGGGTGTATGGTTCCTCTTTTTCATTGAAAGCGGTGTAGGTTAATTGAACTAAAGATTAGTTGTTGTAGAGTATGGTGGATGAACTATCACTCAAATTATAATCATAACATGTAAGAATAGAACTCGCAAACAAGACCTTAAAACACACGTAATAATTATGTTTACAAGTATATTTTCAATTTCCGGTCCACCGGAATAACCTATTACCACATCCTTAATAATCCAAAAGACCAAAACCTCATCTATCGACAACCGCGAACGAATGCCCTCCCACCAAACTATCATCAAACATCAAACGGAACAACAACCAATATACATCCAAAGCCATTTGGATCAGTTTCTTGATTCACCAAAGCTAGCTTTTTTCTTCTTCTTTCATTTGAGGTTTTAGATCGATCATATTTTAATAAACGAGATCAAATCTACGAGCCCCAGACGATGATGATATTTAACCTTTTCTTGAAAAACACCTATATTTTCAAGATTTTGGATTGTAGCAAATCATGATGGCAAACTAGCGAAAAGACTTTGTCTTTCGTCTGCTACGGATCTTGCTCTTTGTAACTCTTCGGTTGGGTCTTTACTACTACTACTCGTCTCCTCTTTCACCATTTCGTCGACACAAGGACCGTAAGCCCAACTACACGCTACAAAATAAAACAGATTTACAAAGCTCATTATAGCAAGAACCCAATAGTAACTATCGTAGCGACCCTGGTTAATGTTGGTAGTGATCCAACCTTCTTTACCAACTCCTCCTTTAGTGAACTTTTCGATCGTGTTTAGTATAAGACTAGCCAACAAGTTAGCCACAGCCATTCCTAGCAAGAAAAGCGAAGCTGCAATGCTCGACATACTTTTAGGGAACTCCGAATAGTAAAACTCGTTCTGTCCAATTGCGCTAAAAGCTTCGGCTAATCCATGGAGGCAGTATTGTGGGACAAGCCACAGCGCGGACATGGCTATGACCGCTTGTGGGTTGTTGACTAGTCCTTGTTCAATGGCTTTTTTTCTTCGAGTATGTTCAACAATGGCGGAAACAACCATAGCCAAACAAGAGAAAACTAGACCAATACCCATTCTTAATTTTACATTAAGATGGACGGGTTTTCCTCGGATCTTTGAAGCGAACGGGATTATGACACGATCGTATAAGACAACCCAAAGTGCTAGCACCGCGATTGTGAAGAAAGCGAAAGAGCCAGCCGGAATCTGGAAGCGTGGTCCCAAGTGTCTATCCATGGTGCTTGCTTGAATTACTGGAAATGAAGACTGACTAACGTTTATCGACATCATTAGGCCCGAAGACCACAATGGAAGAACTCTGATTAATGCTTTTAGCTCTTCAACTTGTTCTACTGTGCATACACTCCATGGGTCTGAAGCAATTCCGTCTGGGGTTATGTCTTTTGGGTTCTGAATTATGCAAGCTTTGTTCAAGAATCTACATAAAAAGATAATAATAACTTAATTAATTAGGAACAAATAACACTACTGAATTATGCATGCCTGTTTTTTTTTTTTGTTTTTTTTGATACCTTAGTCTCTTGGTTGGCACAGAATCAGGTGATTCCTTGTGATAAGGCCACCCATCGGAATTCGGAGGCTGGGAAGGGAGTTTTCGGTTCTTATAAGCAACCACAATCACTTGTACGAAGCTCGTAAATAAGCTCTTTTTAACTTTCATCTTCACATAGAGTGTGGAAGCAACAAAGAACAATACTGTTGATAACAACATAAGAATTGCTGGAATCCCAAAACCAATCTTCCATCCAGCATTATCTTGAATATAAACAATACCCGTAAACGCAATGAGGACTGCAGTCGCACCGGCAGCATAATACCATCCGAAAAAGCTTTCTAAAGCTCTCTCATTGTTGGGATTGGTTTTATCATCGATTTGTTCGGCACCAAATGCCAACGAACACGGCCGTACACCACCGGACCCCATAGAGATGAATATGAAGGCAAAGATCAAGAAAGCAAACTGTGAATGTGAGGCTTGTTGGCAAGATTCGGTTAGTTGATTGCAAGGAGGTGGCTTTAGTTTTGGAACCATTGTTGTTAACCAAAGTAAGAACATCCCCTGTAAATCATATAATGATAAACAGGACAATTAGTTTAGTTTGTATGTAATATGTATGAATTATTAAAAAAGGTACAAATTGAACACCTCATACTCAGAACATTCATTCATGGAACATAACACATAAAAACATAACTTATCACCTAGAGGGGTTACTATTAGCAGCACACTGTAAATTTCTTGATGGCCCTACGCCTGAGAACCGAGTTGTCGGGCCCAAATTCTATCATTTGGGGCTCGAATTTCAAGATTTTTGGGTCTTAATTTGATTTGTTTCTAAAGGTGCACAGACAGACAGCATCAAATTCGAGAATTGTCTTCGATAAGGCTTTATCTCAGACTGAAAATTTCACTACTTTAGTATTTTTAACCTTTTGTGAAAGATGAGTAATAGGCAAGAACAATCTTATGCAATGTGGGTTTGCTAAAGACCATTTGAAAATTCAACATATTGTGTGTACAAATTACAAAAGGTCAAAAAATTTATGAGGTAGGGCATGTGGACCAAAGCTGCAGAAGCACTTCCAGGATCACTGAATGTTTCAGACCTAATTAAGTGCTCTCCTGGCCTTGTTGATTCAGCAACCTCGTCCAGCTATATTCTTTTTGTAACTTAAAACATATAGTCAACGTCAGAAATACTGTTTCAAAATCAATGAAGAACAACGTATGTATGATTCACTTATAAATGCAAGATTTTCCTACTACTGTAAAAGTTGCTGCTTATTGCTTTTATGAATCATACTTTATGTTTAACAACTCAGATTCGCAAGCAGATTTACAATGGTGGAGTGATTAGAAAGAAAATTATATATATTTTAATAAAAGAAAGTAGAAAATATTACCAGAAGTGAAAACAGGGAACCCAAGCCAATTGTGAGAAACCGACCCAGATATGAATCTGAAAGAAATGCACCCAAAACAGGAGCAAAATTGGAAGCAGCAGTCCAAAGAAAAAGTATATTTGTGCCTTTGGCTACACCAATCTTGTAATCACTCATCAAATAAAGTATCATATTTTGCACCAACCCATAACTAGCCACCTTCTCAAATGCCTCATTTGCTGCAAAGAAAAAGACCCAAGATTCAACCAAAAGCATCCAAACCCAGATCAAATCAAACTCAAAACTTCAAGATTCAAGAAACCCATTTTGTAAATTAGAAGCAGCAAAAGTGATGATTCAAGAATGATTGATAGTTTTCACAAATGTTACATACCTATGATGAAGGGCATGGTGACTAGACCACCTTTCTTTCTTGTTTGCTGGTTCAATTCCTCCATTTGCTCCCCCATGTTCTTTGTGTTCTTTCTCTCACCCGATAGACAAAATAACAATGAGGGTTTTCTTGTTTATATAGTGGTGCTAGTTTTGGGTTAATTTTCGATAGTTAAAAACTGTAGCATTTTTGGATATGATATTGCTCAAGAATGGGGACTAGACTAATGGAGTCAGAGTGAATATTTTAACAATGAAAACACATGGGATGGGAGTTGGGTTTTCAACGAAAAGTCCAATCTTTACACTGATGGTTTATCAGAGTGAGCGAGTGATACTGATAAGAAAGGGCATGGTTATTTTTTGATTTTTTTAATTCATTATTTATGATATAAAATGTTTTTTTTTTCTTTTTTAATTTCCGGTAATTGAGCTGAATTTTACTGTGGTGGGGTTGCATATGGGCTTGAATCCATGTGCATGTACGTAGACTCCAGTCCCCACCAACTCATGCCTCGAACCCAACTAAATATTTATATTTAAATACTACCATTTTTGCATATTTTAGGTTTATTATGTTTTATATATATGATATAATAATATTTGAACTGTCATCTAAGTTATTTTATTTGTACTTAAATAAATTAAATTTTATTATTTTCATATTTCAAATATAATATAATGCATATTATATGGAATTTATTAAAGCTAAAAAATAAAACTGGATTATCAATGGAAAGAAATTCTTTTTTATATTCATATATTACTTCAAATAAGACCTCTTCAGACTTTTGGGATTCGAGCTCTCTCATGTTTTACCATCAAATTTTGGACATAATCTTACTTCCAATCCATTTTTACCCCTTTCAAGATTTTAACCATTTTTTAATAAAAATTGTCAACGCTTTATGTTATATTTTGTATATTAGGTTTATATGTTTAAAAATCAACAAAATAATATGATTTTAACATGTATCAAAAATCAAAAGAAAATACTAGAAGTGAGAAAATGTCCAAACAATGTGTCTGACAATGAATTTATTAAAGTATTTTTAGGGATATGACTATGTTTGACACGCAATTTATGAGAGCTTGAGCTACTAACGGATTCAAAAATAAAATTTATAGGGGTCGATTTTTCATATTTTTATAAGGTTCAGTTTAAAAGTTATCGCACGCACTACTATTTAAAGTGTAAAAAGAATAAAAGCCAAGCCCATTTTATTAAAAATTTCTTCAAAGCGGAGTTTTTGTGTTTTTATTAAGAATAAAGTCTAGTTTTTTTATTTGAAGAACCAGGACGCAAAATATTTTTGACAATATATGTAACATACGGGAAAAGAATTTATCGGGGTCGCTTGACCCCTAACCCATCAACATAGATGCGCACCTGGCTTGAGCTTATTGTTTTTAGAAATTCAAGCTCAAAACTTTATTTGACAGACATTTTATATTAAGTTTCTTAAAACAATAAGCTCCAAAATGATAAACTATTTAAAATCGCTTTTATAATTAACTTGATCTTTTGATCGAAGAAATTTCAAAATTGTCCTTAGAATATATTAATTATTTTTTAATTGACAATTTTGTATGTTTGTCATTTTATACTATCTAGCTCCAACTACATTACAAATCACATATACATGTATTAATAAAAACTTCAATTCCAAGCTCTAGCTCCTGCTAAAATTAATTTGCTAAACATATATATGAATTATTACTTTTTTTCATTTTGATTATTATTATTTTTTTTATTAATTTTGATGGAGAAAAAAAAAAGACAATCACAAATAATAGAAAACAATGTGAAAGTTTAATTGATGAAAATATTAATGGTAAAAATTATACCTAATAATAATCATTGATTTTGATAAATATTAAGTTGACTATGTTAATTTAAGCTTACTAACGGTTATACTTTTATTGTCATGGAAGAGAATATATATAATATATATTATGAAGTCAAATATTTTCTTTGACCTGGAGTCATTAATTAGTGACTAGTATTTGATTCTTAGTTTACATTTCTCCTTTTTAATTAGTTGTGAAATTGCTCATGACCTTCAAAACTAGTATAAACTTTAAACTCTCAAGAATACACGACAAATAAATATATTACATAAGGTCAATGATGCCTTAAAATTTATTTTGTTGGACCGGTCATTAAATTATTTATGAATTCAGTAAATATTTATTTTAACAAGCAAATGAAACAATATATAAAAACTCAAATTTAAGCGGCTCTTAAAAATACGCCAATATTTCTTTCAAGAAGGAAAAACAAAACTAATGCTTTACATATCTATCTTGATCAACCTTCCACTAAAAGATGTTAGTTTTTCTCGAAACCCAATTGTTTAAAGATGTTTTCAATCCAAGATTGCAAACTGATCCCTACTTAATTTAGTTAGAGTAGCTAGTTTACTTACCAAGAATTCACCATTTTGATCAAGAATCTACCTCCACTTGTCGTGCCTCGAGTTCAGTTGTGGTTGTGCATTGATCAAGTTCTTGAGGTTACCGCCTCCCCTTAAATTGCATCTCCAATCCCAAGAGAAACTCAACACGTCCTTAATATTCTTCATTAACATGCACACATACATACATACATACATATAGGGTCGGGATTATTGCAGAATCTAAATTTGGGCAGAAGTACAGAATCATATAAACGATGTTGGATGTCTAAATTTATAACGTTTATTCGATATTGAATATATAAAATTCAAACGATTCAATGTTGAATATTCAATATCGAATATTCAGTGATGAATATTCAAAAAAAAATTGAAAAAACATAAAATTATCAGTTATGTTTTAAAAAATGAATGATAAAAAATAACTGGTATTGATATATATATATATATATATATATATATATATATATATATATATATTTACAAATCTAGAAAAATCATAAATTATGACTAATAATGATATTGTTATTGTATTTTTCGGGAAAAAACTAATATTATATGTTTCTTTGACTTTACAAAAGTTATATATAAAATATTTTTTTAAATATACCCATGTAATACAAGATTAAGAAACTAGTTTTTAATATATGAATACGAATGTCATTATATAAGAATATGATCAAATCCAAATAAAGAATATTAATTAAAAAAATACATTTTTTAATAATTAAAATTTTACATTTTGTCATTGAATTGAATAAAATATATTTTTAAATCAACATTCCAAAGCAATAATCTAAAGGCCAAAAAAGATACACACGAACTCCAAATATACAGACCCAAAAGGCACCAAAATAAAACTACAAAGAAGCTTCCAAAATAGGATCACACAACTAATCACACCAGTTTAATTTCCTAAGTGGATTTCCTCTAGAATTTAGCCAAAAAAAGGTCTAACTTTGTAACAGAGAAAGTAACTTATCAACTGCCAGCGTGCCATTGGAGAAAGCCTTCGAATTTCAAACATTCGTAGAAACAAGCACAACGAAAACACCGCAGATGAAAAAGCCTGAAAGCATGTTCTTTTTAACCCCAAATCTGAACCCAACAGATTAGAGAAGTAGCATACTCACCAGAGGGGGAATTGAAACCCCCCCCCCCCCCCCCCCCCCCCCCCCCTCCCCTCCAAAAAAAAAAAAATCTTTGAAATTGAGATAATAAGTCTAAAGAACCAACGCAATCATGAAATAGATGATTATCGGACTCTGAAACAACATTACACAATAGACATGTGATAGAATCCATAAAAATAGATGTAGATCGATAAATATGATACTAAGTATATAATAAAATAAATTTTACTAAAAAAAAGATTGCAAATGACAATAAGTATTTTTAAATACGAATTAAAACCTCACTAAAAAATTAAAAGGTGTAATCATATAAATTTGAAATGTTAATGATTGAAATTAGAAATTAGAAAAGTGGATTTGGAAACTTGTTTAAAGGTCAACTCTTGTTAAATGGCTAAATGCAATGATTATTATTATTATTATTATTTATGAGCTAATTAAAATGCAGCTATTATTATTATTTGAAATTGCTTTGGTTTATTGCCTCCTTGTCTGTGTGTCACACTATGCATGCACCCAAATCAAGAAGGGTTTTTTTGGTACTCCTCCCCAGATTCAAAAATCTCATATTTCTTAATACTTTTGACTTTCGAATCATCGTATATTAATACTATGATGTCATGTCCCCTTCCACCTCATCATTAGTCCTTAATTAATTACGTTTGGATGTTTTATTATTGGGTTTAAGGTAGACTTGTTTTCGTACTTTGCGGCCCAACCAAAATGGGTTCGGGCGATGTATTTACACACCATAATCAACAAATCTCAATGTTTACGGTCAATATTTTCGTCTCTTGTTTCCTTTATGTAACAACTTACTTTATCCATGTGATTTAGTATCTTGATTTTATAAATTTTTTATACTTTTAAGAAGATTGTATATAAGTTTTATTGTTTAGATGTTTTTAAAAGGGTTTATTATGAAAAAAAACCAACATATTTTCATGTTTTTGGCGTTTTCGTCCCTCAAGTTATTCTTTTTATATTGGTTTAGTGAAATTTGGACATTAGAACCCGATTTTTCAGGGTTTTTAAACCCGCTTCACAAATTATAATCGGGGTCTAATGTCCAAATTTCACTAAACCAATAAAAAAAAAGAATAACTTGATGTTTTTTTTATAGAAAAAAAAACATGAAGGGACGAAAACGTGAAAACATGTTGGTTTTTTTAATAATAAACCTTTTTTAAAACTTTCATAGACCAACACCCTTCTCAGAGATTAAATGGACCCTTTATTTTTATGTTTTTATTATTAATATATGACATTTAAAAAAGGATGCTTTTTGATGGAAAAAAAAACCAAAATTTCAAACTAAACCAAACCAAAGTTGAACTATGGTTTCTAATTTTATTACGGTTTATAGGCCAAACATATTTCTATATTCAGGTTTTTTAATTGATGCTTTTTGAACATTTTTGGAAATATGGCCAAATTCAAATCATATATATTTATTCAATTTCAATTTCAAACATGATCCAATTAAACTACATAAAATTTGAATCCAATTGGGATATTGGTTTTGGTTGAAATCTAACATTTTAACACAATGTGAGTTACCCAAAAAAAGTTCTTCGGAGAACATATTTTTTAAATATATTTTTTTATTTTTGTTATTATGGAGTAAGTTGATTCATGCATGGTTTTGAACCAACTAATGCAGTACAAGTGTACAACAACCACTTGAGGTTGACAATTATGGACTACTTAGACGTGTGTCTAAAGTCATCATGACAACTTAATTACTTCACAAAAACCAAATTTATTAAATGTTTAATAAATTTTGGTTTTCGGTTAGTATTTTTCATGATTGCGATAATTAGGTTTATAAAGCTTATAAATGTTGATAATCTAATTAGTAATATACAAAATATATATATATATATATATATATATATATATATATATATATATATATATTATTTGCACACATTGTCAAAATATTCAAAAAGTTCCATTTTTTTTTAACATCAAAAGGTAGAACCAACCGGGAGCTTCGGCAATGTCATCACCCCTGCTTAGAACACCCAAATTCATTGAGATACCAAACAAGAAATAGAGGCTAGCAAGCAGCTAGAGAAATTACAAAGAAAGCCAGAAAAAAGATGAAGGACAAACAACCCAAAGCGACCAAATTAAAGACTTACAATTAGCCGTATACTTTAACCAAGAGAATATTAGAACCCGGTTAAAGTCTTCAAGTTATTTTTTCCATAAAAATTCTCAAGTTAAGTTTTTATTCTTTTTGGTTTAGTGAAATTTGAAAATTAGAACCCGGTTTTTAAGGTTTTGAAAACCCGTTTTACTAATTATAATCGGGTTCTAATAACTAAATTTCACTAAACCAAAAAGAAAAAAAATAACTTGGGGACTTTTATGATAAAAAAATAACATGGAGGAACGAAAACGCAAAAAGTATGAAATATATTGGTTTTTTAATTATAAACCTTTTATAAAAAGAGTAAATGAGTAAAAGTAACAATTCAGTGTATATTATATACTGATATCAGACATTTAATATTAAAAGATTTGGTAGTGGTACGTACACATACTATTAAATATTTAAATTCATATGTATCATAAAATAGTAAAAATTTAATAAGATAAAAGTGAAAGAAAAAAGTTACATTACGGAAAGGGGCAATTGAGATCTGACAGAATTGCCAAAAAGAAATAAGGCAGAGACTGAAATTGTAAAAAGAAACCAAACACATACATACAAATGCTAACATACTAAGATAAGGTAAAATGTCACCTCACAATTGGAGTGTTACGCCTCATTTTGGTCAATTCTTGCATTATTGTATTTGTGCCCTCTCCAATCCTTGGATCAATTGAAGTCACATCTTTTTTCATGGATCCCACTTTTTTTTCATCTTATTTGTTCGTATATATACACAACGATGGCTAGAGAACGATTGCACCAAATTAACTTCGACCTCGTGTACTCACGCACACCACTACCTCTAGACACACACTCGTGTGCAAGTATTTGAGGACACGTTAATATCGCCACCATGTCCCAATGATTACTTTTTTTTTCCGTAGTCTTGTAATAATAAAATGCTTGTATTTTTTGAAAATCTGACAAGATTTGTTTAAGTAGTTGAATACAAATACATGGTAAATTGAGCAATTGGTTGAGTCGTTTTATGTAATAGCAGGAATATTATATAAAACATTCAAAAAACGAGTCAATTTCAAATAATCATACCTTTTGAAGAAGACAGTACCCTGACTAGCAATAAAAAAGATCTTGATAACACCCACTTATTGGTCAAGGGCTATGCTTGTGACCCCTTTCATTTCCCTCTAAATTTTAGACTCTTTCTAAATGTGCTTGTATGTGTCAAGCTTTAGATAATTCTATATAATTATTTCGATGTGTTATTAAAAACATGAAAATAGTGTCGTGCTTTAGACATGACCCAGCTTAACCCAGAAAGTTTTCAGAATTATGTTGCGGTTGCTAATAATATAAGTTAATCCTAGATACTTGGTTAAACATATCCACAATTCTTGACTTGCATCGAAACCAAACTTGAGTTAGACACTTGAATTTTATTTTTGAACGGCAAACTAACCTAATCCTACTACTAAACTACTTCTTTGCCCAAATGGGGATCTCAGAACTTATTTCCATCACCTAAACTTCAACTTGCCTTCAACGGAAGTCGAACATGTGACCTTGCACTTACATCACACCACTCTTAGATGTATATAAAAAATTCCCCCGAACTTGTGCATTGTCCAACGAGGTACAAACATCTTCCAATCATTGTTTTAAATAAAAGAAAATATTGTATCATATATAAATTAAATACGTATGAAAAAGAAATGAAATAGAAGCGAAACAATTAAAGAACCCAATGAATTGAAGTTGGCAACCTTGTTGTAAAGGACCAAAAGACACACGTGAAGTGCTATGAGAATGACTCCATTATCGTTATCCTAATGTTTTTATTTTATTTGAAAGTTAATAAATTATTGTAATAATTGTATAGTCAAAGATCGTTGATTTTGATTTATGAACAAACAAATATACTCCAAGTGAGTGATGGGGTCCCAACTAGTCCAATCCCAATATGTGTAGATCCTATCAATTAAAAAGCAAAAGCCCCAACTTTTGCTTAAAAAAATGTGCATCCATATTTAGTTTTAATAATTACGTGATATGAATTTTGGAATCATGGTTTAGCATGAGTATACAAATCATTAATGATTAATTAGTTTGATTAAAAAAACATGCATTTAGATTATGGTACGGAAAAGTATGTTTAGCCTAAAAAGAAGCAATCAGTTGATGACCCCATAATCAGATTCTCGACCTTGTAATATTTTTACAGAAAAGGTTTCAAAAGAAAACCAACATAATTTGATTAAGATGCTCGGCCCTACAAATAGGAGAAACTCTCGTAAAGACTCATCGAGGTAAAATGTCTTTATTGAAGTGAGAGGTAGGGTGAGAGCTAATTGATAATGACTATGATGAATAACTGAAAAGTCACTAACAAAGTCGTTTTCTATATATTTGAGTACGAATGAGTTTATATTGAAACCAATTAATACTTCGTCATATCGTAATATTCTTTTAGATATGCACATAACCGAGATATAATAAAAATTGTGATAATAAATTTATGGATATAATTAAATAATGAGTAATGTATTAACCTAAGAATGACTTATACAAAATTTACGACGACGACGACGACGACGATAATAATAATAATAATAATAATAATAATAATAATAATAATAATAATAATAATAATAATAATAATAATAATAAGGAATTGGAGGGGAAGGTTGTGCACTCGAATAAAGATTAGGAGGCTACAAAAAGAGTAAAGTAAGAGTTATTTTTCCTAGTTTTCACACAGTAACAGAGGTTCAATTATTTCCAAAATCTGCCCCTATTCTATTCTATTCTGTCAGAGTTTACACCCTCAATTTCAAATATTATTGTCTTCTGACACAACCTCTTCTTCGTTACCTCAGGGTTTTCGTACACGCCTTTTCATAGGGTTCCACCACTCCTCTCCCACCAACTCAATTTAATAACACTCGCTCTGTCACTCTAAACAATGGAAGTTTATTTCTGCAAAACTTTTTTTCTTTTAAAACACAATATATTTATATAAATAGAATACTTTACTCTTCTTATAAAAATGTAAATTATAAAAATTAACAAAAGTGATACTTCAAATATAATAATTTATTTATAAGAAATTATCGTGTATAAGATAAAAAAATGTTATGTATAAATCAATTCCTAACTAAAGTATACGTGAGATATTTGGTATATTTATTTTATCTATAGAAAATAAAACATAGGTCAATTTCTTTATAGAATATATATATTTTAGAGTTAAGATATTATAACACTCACTCAGTCACTCTAAAGAATGAAAGCTGATTTGTGCAGATAATTTTTTTATTCATACACAACAATTTTAGAAATAAATATTTTACTCTTCTTAAAAAAAAATTACAAAATTAATAAAAAGTGGTATTAAGAATATAGTAGCTTATTTTTGTGAAATTGTTGTGCATAAGATAAAAATGTTATATACAAATCAATTACCAACTAAAGTAAACCTGAACTTTTTGGTATTATTATTTATCTTTAGAAAATAAAATATACGCCAATTTCTATACATTATTTTTATAGAATATATATAGTTTAGAGTTAAGATATTATAACCAGAAAAACATACGTTTAAATGATCATAAATTGATACAAACATGTTTAAAGGATCTAAAAAATTATTAAAACATTTGAGTATGATAAAAACATTTTACGTGTATGATAGGTGCACCACGCACTCTTACCGTTCAAGCGATTATAACTAGTGAAATGTACCAATTCATGGGTATATTAGTTGGGACTGGAGGAAGTTGTCATCCACATGAAGTGTGATGTAAGATCCCGTTTTGCTCATATAATGGATTTTGAAGGAATCATATTTTATTTATAGTGTGTTTGAATTAATGAATCACGCAAAACATTTTGTTTTACATTTCTTCAAATTCTATGGATTAAGAAATTAATCATTCCTAATGAAAATATGGATTTCTGACATTACACAACTCATATCTTTTTTCAACCTTAAACATCATGTCATATCTTAACTCATTCACATAATATATATAATATAATTTAGAGTTAATTACAAAACTGGTCACCGTGGTTTGTCCTAAAATTTGGATTTGGTCCCTAAACTTTCAATTTTGCGAAAATGGTCCTTATTTTCATAGTTTGTTTGCAATTTTGGTCCCTCAACCTATTAACTTTTCTAATATGACCAAATTACCCTTATTTTGATGCAAACTATAAGGACCATTTCTACAATTATTTTTTTAACTCTTTTTTATTCTTAATTAAATAAATTATTTTTTAGTGTTACTTAAATTTAATAAACTATAAAAAAATAAAAGAATTATTTATGTTGGTTCAAAAATGATTTAGATATCTTTAGTCTTAATTAATTTTAATTTACTATAATCAAAGCGTAAACCAATCAAAATTTATAATCGAAAAAATCATTTATGTTTGAAAACTATTTTCTAGAGGTTTCATATATAAAATATTATAAAAATATTTTGACTCTATAATTATTTATGTTGGTTCATAAATTTATAATAAAAATATGTTTGTTAGTCAAATATATTTTACTTTCTTCTTAAATAAAATTAGTCAAAGATTCTATTTTATAATCCGTTCACATTTGTCTCAAAGCAATGTGATAATGGTAAAATGATAATCTAAATGGTTACATTTTTAAGGTGTCGGTTTAATCGGATTAAAATAAAAAGTCAAATTGAAAGACGAAAAAGATTAAAACCTATTTATATTTCTTGATTTTTATGTAAAGGTCTGACAAACCAAAGTTTGATGATTAAAGTTGTTATCATGAATCTCAAAGATGTTATATGGACCTAAAATTTTAAATCGTTTTTGGTCTAATTAAAAATTAAAACGATAAAATAATTGATACGTTAAATAAAAAAATTTGAGCTGTCTTAGACCATTTGGAAGTTTTTTTTAAATCGGTCAAATTAAATGTTAAATTTTTATTTATTTAAGTTCTTTAATAATTTAACTTTAATTAAACCGTTGAATCTTAAATAATTTTTTTATAATTTATTAAAGTTAATTAACACTAAAAATAAAGTAGAGTCGATTACATAAATGGTCTTTGTGTATTGATCAACATAAATATTTTTTATTATAAATGTATGAATCATCATAAATAATTATAGAGGAAAATTTTCTTATTTATGAAACCTTTAAAACAAAATCCCTAAACATAAATTATTTTTTTGATCAAAATTTTTGAGAGGTTTACACTTTAATCAATACTAAAAATATCAAAATTATTTTTTACAATTAATTTTTTAACATAAATAATAAATTTAAGTAACACTAAAAAATAATTTATTTAATTAAGAATAAAAAAGAGTTAAAAAATTAATTGTAGAAATGGTCCCTATGGGTTGCATCAAACTAATAGTAATTTGATCATATTAGAAAAGTTAATAGGTTGAGGGACCAAAATTGCAAACAAACTATAAAAATAAGGACCGTTTCTGTAAAACTAAAAGTTCAGGGACCAAATCCAAATTTTAGGACAAACCACAGGGACCATTTTTGTAATTAACTCTATAATTTAAATTCCAATTCATCAAAGTTGTGTTTGGTATTAGTTAGGAGACTTGAATTGTATATACAAATTCTTTATGAATTCTCAAGTTGTATCAATGTATAGGTTAAAATTCAATTCTTTAATTTCTTTAGCAATGGTGGAGAATTAAGTAGAGACTAAAATTTAAGAAAGAGAATAACAATAACCATATTATTATTGTGTCTTTTTAATTTCATGGTCTAAAAAACCATTGATTTTATACACATTTCTTTCCTCTTTGACTCACACTATTAAATACAACCTAAACTTTCATTCCGCGAGACAAATGGAGCCCAAAAGTTTCATGTTCTTGGAGTGAGCATAAATTAATTTGATTTGGTTTTTGTTAAAAATCAACACCTAGACCTTTAAGGTGTTGAATTGAAGTTCAGGATGATCATTTTCATATGAATGTTTTTTTAATGAAGAAAATTGTTCTCTGACTTTTTATAGGCTGATTAATTAGTATGTGTTAAACATTCAATTCGATATAAAAGAGCTCATGAAAGTCAACCCAATTGAACCTTAAGAAAGTCCACCCAATTAAAAGCCAATGTCTAATCCATAAAAGCCAATGTCTTCATTATATGATGGATTATGATACATTTGTTAATGACCATAAATTAAAAATAAATTTCGATTAAAAATCATAAATTTTCTTAAAAAAGCTATATTAGGCATACTTTTTTGTTCTTGAATATCTTAATACAGATTGATATTTCGATATGATTCAAAACAAATATTATATAATAAAAGTTTTGCATTTGAAACGAAATGGTTTATGCTTTTTATTATTATTATATAAAATCCAAAGCTTTTATTTACTCTGTGGATTGATTTAAATCCAAACCAATTTAAAAGTTGTATCAGATTTTTATGAAAATAAAAGCTCCAAGATGAAGCAGTTACACCACGAAATTGTTCAAGCCTAGAGATGAGCAAGAAATAGCAAACATTTGTATGCATATTGGTTCAATAGGAATATCATTCGAAATCAGGTGAACCGAACATACCATCCTGACACTCTTAATTTTTTTTTTAGTTTTTATAATAATATTTTAATTAACATTACAAACATGATATGTGAATTTCATATACATTCACACCTTGTACGTTCTTAAAAATTATGCAAATGATCATGTATATTTATGTGAATGGTTAAATTCACTTTTAAGGATGTAGAAAGTTTGAATGTCTGAATGTATGTGAAATTCATATATCGGTAAATAATCCTACGGGAAAATCGGCTAAAGAATCCGGACTGAGTAAAAGGTAGGATCGGATTGATGATTGATCTTACGACTCCCATGTCTGATCTTGTTAAAAAAACGATTGTAGACTGATTTTGCTCGAAATCCTCCTACGATTTTAATGGTGTTCATAACAACTTTGACGTACATGACTCTAAATTATCGATGTCTATTTGGAGGAACCCAACGCATCTCTTAGTAAATACTAAATAGTAAGTTTCAACCGCCAAGCCATGTTTACTAGTTCGTATTTTTATTATATACATTTTTGGTTTTCTCTAATAGTTTTGTATTATGTCACTACAGTTTTTGTATTATGTCACTACTATACGCTATTTTAACCCTCTAATAAAATAATTAAAGATCCATTCATTTTCATTATACAAATTACCATCTCCAAATGTTTTGTTTTATAAAAAAGTAAAAAAGAAAAAGAAAAAGTAAATAAATAATTAATTAAATTATAAACAGGACATACCCATACCCCATAATGATATATCATCTTTCCCTGTTTGACCTTCCCCCCACGTTACCCTTTTTATCTCAGTTTGGTGCATTCCAAGCCTACTATACCCTATCCTATTTTCTTTCTTTAATATCTCTCTATCTTTTGCCCTACGCTATTTTCAATTTTTACTCGGGTGATACTATTCTTACCACGTAAATGTTTAATTCTATCCCATCATTATTACTAATTAGAAATCAAATTTTTTATAATTAATTAGTCAATAAAAAGTTGACATTTTTTACCATTTCACTTTTCAATGTCAACCTAACCCTTTTTCTACTTCATCAATGGGGTGTAAATAGACTACCCTTTTCAAAAACCCAATCAATTTCTCCTAGCTTCTTTAGTTAACCATCCTTTCGTGTCCTTCCTTGGCTTGCATGTTTAGATTGGTCGTTTTCGAAATCGATTTGGGTTATGATTTTTCTACCATCATTTCCACTGTCGGAACAGAATCGTATAAACAAGTAATTTCAGCCAACCCAAAACCGACTTTCAACACGGAATCTGTTTTTGTTAAACTTTGGCTTGTGCGCGACTCACTCAAATGTGAAATCTGATCAAGTAAATTAGTAATTGAAGATGATAGTGATTTGAGTAATAAAAGAAAATAGAGGGATGGGGCCAAGAGGCCATTCCGCCAGTTTAAAAGGTGATAAACTTTGCTTTAAAATGGAATTGTGATAATATTTGGGGTTTGGTTATATATAATATATAATATATGCTTTTGCTGCACATGGTGGTGGGTCGAAATTCTTTGCCACCAAAAGCAACGGCAACACCGATGATGACTTATCGAGCCCTCATGGACCCCCACCACCATTTCCACCACCACAACGCCGCCACCCACCACCGTGGATTGAGCTACTTATTTTTGTAATCATGATTCCATTAAGTAATGTCTATTCAATCCTTTCTCTAAAACTATGGGGCACATTAACCCCCTAACTTTCGCAACCTGCATTAAATAAAGGGAGAATACAAAAAGAAGACAATACCCCACTTCTTTTGACATGCCACCTCTTTTCTTTTCTTTTTTTTTTTTTCTTTTTTTTTTTTTTCTAAAAAACATATAGTGAATATTAACGTTTTCTTTCATTTTCAATCTTACCAAAAGGGTGTCCGTACGATAATAAATACAGGAAAATCATGTAAAAAACCAACGTATTTTCAGTATTTTTCGAATAAGTCATTGCACAAAAAACGTTTCCATAAAAGTCACTCAACTTAAAAACGTTTTCGTAAAAATCACTGCACATAAAATGTTTCATAAAAGTCCTTTAACTTAACGAAATTTTATGAAAAATATCTGAAAAATCCAATAAAACAACACAATCGTAAAAAAATTCAAGTTGAATGATTTTTGTGAAAGTGTTTTTCGTACAGGGACTCTTAACTATATTGAAACAAAAGAAAGTTGAGAAAACAAATGATTCTCATTATCTCGAAAGAAAGCTACAACCACATATTTATACTAATAGGAAACAAACTTCAAAACTGAAATGAGAAAACTAACTAACTAACAACTTTTCTAACAAGAAATATTACATTACTACCCCTGCTACTTTGAAATAATTACAGAAAGAATTATAAACTTTAATATCCTCCTCTCAAGTGGAACCTTGGTGAATATCATGAAGGTTCAACTTGGATAAAAGATGTTGAAATTGTGGTCCATACAATCCTTTCGTGAAGAAGTCTGCTAGCTGATGTTGTGTGGGTATATGTTTTGGCTGAACAAAACCCAACTTATATTGCTCCCGAACGAGATGACAATCTATATCCAAATGCTTTGTTCTCTCATGAAAGATAGGATTTTTAGTAATATGTAAGGCAGCATTATTACCAGACCATAAAGAGACTGGAATCTTAATTTTGACTTGAAGATCTCTGAGGATATAGCCGACCCACAACAACTCACATATAGTAGCTGCAAGACTTCTGTATTCTGATTCACATGATGATCGTGAGATAGTTTTCTGCTTCTTAGTCTTCCATGAGATCAACGAATTTCCTAGAAAATACAAAATCCAGTTAAAGATCTTCTTGTATCAGTACAAAATTAGCCCAATCTGAATCACTATAAGCATTGATAGTGATAGATGATGACTCCTTTGAAAAAATAATCCTTTTGATGGACAACCTTTCAGATATTTGAGTACATGAAGTGCTGCATTCCAGTGTATGTCAGTAGGAGAGTGCACAAATTGACTCAGCTGTTGAACTGCATAGCTAATATCAGTCCTTGTAAAATTCAAATACAAAAGTTTACCAACCAATCTTTTGTATGGCTCATGATCATGTAAAGGTTTTCCCATGTCTGCAGCTAATTGAACATTCTTTTTGATTGGAGTAGATACTGGTTTTACTCCTATTACGCCAGCATCCGATAGAATATTCATCACATACTTTCTCTGATTGGCATAGAGTCCCTTTTCAATACTTAGTAGCTCAATTCCCAGAAAGTAACTTGCAACTCCAAGATCTTTTATTGTAAAAGCAGCATGCAAAAACTCTTTTACTTCTTTAATTAATTTTTCATCAGGACCAGTAAGCAATACATCATCAACATAGACTATGAGAGCTATAAAACTCTCATTTTCTCCTTTTGTGAATTTACAATGATCATGAGATGACTGTTGAAAGCCATATGACAAAAGTTTTTCACATAACTCTATATTCCATTGTCTGCTTGCTTGTTTCAAACCATATAAGGACTTGTTCAATTTGCAGACTTCCCCTTTCTTTACTTTGTGATAACATGCTGGTGGAGCAAGATACACATCTTCATCCAAATACCCATGCAAAAATCTATTATTAATGTCTAGTTGGTGTAAAATCCAGCCTTTCGAAACAGACAAAGATAAGAGTATTCTCACAGTTACTACTTTGGCTACTGGAGAAAAACCGTAAAGATAGTCAATTCCATAAACTTGGTTGTATCCCTTTGCAACTAACCTGGCTTTGTACCTTTCTATTGTACCATCTGGATGCAATTTAACCTTGTAGACCCATTTAGTTCCAATTGCCTTTTTATCTGCTGGTAATTGAACAAGAGACCATGTATTGTTTTCTTCCAAAGCTGATAATTCCTTCTCCATTGCATCAACCCATTCTTTACTTTCACAAGCCTCTTTATAAGATGAAGGTTCCATAAATTGTGAAACTGAACTGAGAAAACTCATATGCTCAGGTGTAAGTATTGAAGATTTAATGTATGGAAATGTACGTGGAAGATGAGGAGAATTAAAAGCTCTGGCCTTTTTAGCTGGAAAACCACCATCTGTACAATGCATAACATAGTCATTAAACCAATATGGAATCTTCTTAGTCCTTGTGCTAGTCCTGGAAGAAATAATTTGAGGTTGATCTGTTGTATTTGAAATATTATCATCAACTGATAAATCTTCAAAGACATCATTTTTATCAGAATTACAGTCATTTGAAGGAATAAAATCTTGTTGATTGACTTCAAACACCTCATCTGTAACAGAATTCTCAGTAACAACATTGGGAATGACATTTTTCATATCAAGTTGCCCAATGGTATTTCTTGAAAAAGGAAATACTGATTCATAGAATACAACATCTCTTGACATAATGATCTTCTTTCCAGTCAAGTCACATAACTTGTAGGCCTTTTGTCCTGGATTGTACCCTATAAAACAACAAGTAGCTGCTCTTGATTCAAACTTTGTCTTATGGGGTATTGTATTTGTGGCAAAACACAAACAACCAAAGACCTTTAGATTAGAATAGGAAGGTGCTTTATTGTACAAACACTCAAATGGAGTCTTCCAGTTTACAGTCTTGGTAGGAAGTAGATTGATTATATATGTTGCCATTAACACAACATGACCCCAAAAACATATTGGCAAATTTGCTTGTGAAATCAATGCCCTTGCTACCTGAATAATGTGTTGATGCTTCCTTTCAACCTTGCCATTTTGTTGTGGAGTATAAGGAACACTCCTTTGATGTAGTATTCCTAATGATGAAAACAGTTTGTGGCAATTTTGATTCACGAATTCAGTGCCATTATCAGTCCTAACAACCTTGACAGTTGTTTGAAACTGATTTTTGACATATGCCAGAAAATTAGAAATTGTCTGAAAAACTTGAGTCTTATCAGACAATAAGAATGTCCATGTTGATCTTGAAAAATCATCTACAATTGTAAGGAAGAAATAAGCTCCTGAAATAGTCTTTGATCGATAAGGTCCCCACAAATCAACATGTATAAGATCAAAAATCTTAGCAGTAACTGAAGTACTACTAGAAAATGACATTCTTTGTTGTTTCCCTTGATGACATAGTATACAAGGGTTCAATTCAGTATTCACTTTGGCAAGGATGAAAGTCAAATGTTGCATAACAGATGATGATGTATGTCCTAATGTAACATCCCACATCGGTGGAGAGGAGAAACCAATATGCCTATATAAGGGTGAGGTTGTCTCTATCCACCAAGACGCGTTTTGGGGCGGGCCTATGGCTTGGCTTCCAGAAACAAAACCGTGCGGCCTTTGCCAAAGCGGACAATATCTTGTATCGGAGTGATCTGGGCTGTTATACCTAACCTCTTGTGCCACAAAGTAAAAGACTCTTTATTACAATCATCAGCAACATTACAGCTGTTAAACTTCTTGAAAAACATCTCCTTAGGAACAAAATTCTGGTCAACGGAAGAAGTAAAACTATGCTTGTCCAGAACATATAGCTTTCCCAATATCCTTCCTATAGCCACAATTTTAGCAGTTTGAAGGTCCTGTAAGACACAGCATGTAGGCAGAAAAGTGAATGCCACATTTGCACTAAGTGCCAAAGCCTTTACTGATAGAAGGTTACATTTGAAATCAGGTACATGAAGCACATCCTTGAGAACCAATCTTGTATTCAAAGTGACTGAACCAGTATGGCTTACTGATTTGATTGAACCATCATGTAAGAAAATAGGACTATATGAAGTGAGTGATCTTGGTTCACTTAATGTAGATAAGTTTGCACACATGTGTGCAGTTGCTCCAGTATCTAGAATCCATACATCCTTACCAAAACTATCACTTTTCAAAGAATTAAGTAGAGATATGTTCATACCTGCAAAATCTCCAAAGTAAGAAAGATTTGCAAGATGACCATTCGCCTGCTGATTAGCCTTCATGAAACTGTTAAATTGTTGAAATAGCTTTTGCATAGAATCAGCATCAAACTCTTGTTTAGCAACATACAAAGGATTATCATCAATCTGTTTAGAATTTAATTTTGCCATATGTGCAGAATTTGAATTTGACTTTTTCTTTTCTTTGAATTCGTTATACCAATCAGGATATCCTATCAATTTGAAGCAGACATCTTTTGTATGACCATTAACTTTACAATGATCACAAAATCTATCATTCTTACTTTTTCCTTGAAAACTTATCTTCATGTTCTGTTTGTAATTAGATGTTTTGGCCATCATGGCTGACATCTCTGTTGGAACGGAAAAATTAATCTGAACTTCTCTGTGCTTTTCAACGCTTAGTGCCATTGAGTAAGCTTTATGAACAGAGGAAAGAGGATCTAGAACAAGTATTTGATTTTTCAAATTATCATAGGCATCATTAAGTCCCATCAAAATTGCATTAACTTCGTAGAAGAATTGAAATCTGTTATGGCTTTAGCAGATCCACAATTACAAGGAGGTAAATGAACAAGACAGTTCAATTGATCCCATAATTGTTTCAGCTTAGTGTAATATTTTGAGAGAGAAGATTCAACTTGTGTGATCGAGGCAATTTGTCTCTGTAATTGATAGATCAAAGGTCCATTACTCTCACCAAAATGTTCTTCTAATTCCAGCCATAATTCTCTTGCAGTGGTTGAAAAAATAAATGCACCAACAATTTCCTTTGAAATAGCATTTAGAATCCAAGAACGAACCATACAGTCATCGTTGATCCATTCATCAAGCTCATTACCATCTGTTTCAGGTAATGTCGAAGATCCATCGATGAAGCCTACTTTCCTTTTTGCTCCTAAAGCCAATTGAATGGAGAACTTCCATTGCATATAGTTTTCATTGCCAGATAAAGGAATTGAAACCAGAAACATACTCGGATCATTTCCTTTTTGATTGAGATTATTCGAATTTGAATTCGATAATGGATGAACAGTGGGATTGATACTTTCAGGTCCACTCATGATGAGTTAATGAAATCGAAAAAAAACAGGTCAGATCGAATGCTCTGATACCATCTTAACAATATTGAAACAAAAGAAAGTTGAGAAAACAAATGATTCTCATTATCTCGAAAGAAAGCTACAGCCACATATTTATATACTAATAGGAAACAAACTTCAAAACTGAAATGAGAAAACCAACTAACTAACAGCTTTTCTAACAAGAAATATTACATTACTACCCCTGCTACTTTGAAATAATTACAGAAAGAATTATAAACTTTAATAGGGACTTAATCTAAAAATATTAAAAGTGCGTTGTTTTTTGTATAATTTTTCCATAAATATACTTACATTAGACTTGTACATATCCATAAAATCTCTTGTAATGATATGTTTTGTGTAAAGAAACTTCTATAACTAGTCTTATTTTACACATTCAACAAATTATATAAATTTCTCCAAATACATATTTGACATGTTTGTAGTTTCTTGTATATTTAAGGCTGCAAAATTAATCATGAATAGATAATTTATTTTTTTAAGTAATAATAGAGATTATTAAATAAAAAAAATTATTAATCATAGTCGTTAATAATAATATATTATAAATTTTATTAATTTTTTTATAATTATAGTCAATTGCTATTAATATAAAATTTATAACACAATTTTTAGAATAATAAATGTAAGTCTGCATTCATGGATATTAACATTTAAAGGTACAATTTATATTTTTAGTATTTTAATAATGTTTATAATATTAAGACGGAATGGAATGAATCATTAAGATGGAATGAAAAATCATGTTTGTTAACTTTGTGGTAATGAAATAAATTATTACGTAATGAATGTAGTTCCTTCACCACCAATTTTTTATTCGTCAGAGGATGAATGGTTTTTTTTATTCCCTAAAGGAATAACATGAAAATTACTTAATTTTTTAAAACAACTTCATAATGTTTAACATATATTTTTACTAATGAATATCCATATATAAATTTTCTAATATCTGTACGTAGTATATACTAGTCTGTTATAAATTTAATATATGATAATTATTTTTTTTGAAACACAACAATATATTTTTTAATATCTTTTATCTGACAATATTTTTGTTAGTTTAACCATTAATGAGTGTAACAAAGTTATACATATGTTTTCATGTGTATGATAATTTGATTGTACTTTTTTCACCGTTGAAGTGACGATACTTTTAATTTTAATTTTTATGATAATCCAATAATTGAGATATCATGTATTTACAAAAATAATCAAAATATAAACTCTCTCCTCAAATTTTACCCAAAAAAAACTCACCTAACCAAAATATCCATCATTTATATATTACCACATTTACTTGATGTCATGGCCACTATTTACGTGACTTGTACATTTTAATTATTTTTAATGCATTATGTTACAAAATGTAAAAAGTAACATAAAATATATTACTTTTACGTTACCAAATCTATTCTAGGGAAGGAGCACAATAAGATTTGGTAACGTAAGTAAGGGGTACTTTATGTGATAATTCACCTTTTGTGACGAAATGTATTAAAAAATAATAAAAAGTACAAATAACGTAAATATTGACCGTCACGTAAATGTGGTAACGAAAATGTTGGGTTTCGCAATGTGATTTTTTTAGTAAAACTTGATAAATGAGTTTTTTTGGGTATTTTGTAATGGGTTTAATGTCATTTTGACAATTCAACTTTTAATTTTTTTCAATTTAGCCATTAAACTTTTTTTTTGTCTCGATTTAATTAGCCACTAAACTATATTATTAGATAATGTTAAATTAATAAGCATTATATAATTTTTATCATATGGGTATTTCTATCGTAATACATTAATTTTATTTTTATTCATTTCTTTATTTCCGTCTACCAAAAAAAAACCTGTAATGACTAATTTCGTTAATATGGTGCTACCATGACATGACATGGAATGATAATGATTCATTCCATCACGACGTCCAGTCAATTAATTACCTTGTCTGCTTTATTTTTTTTTGTCATTCTATTATGTCCAATCAAATATAACCTAATAGTAACATAAACAATACTTATGATATGTTGTATATGCAATATGTCTTGACTTAATGACTATTTTTCTAATGAAAGCAAAATGATTATAAGTTTTAGGTGTTTTTTAGTTATGAAAATAATATACGTGAAGTGTTTTATTTAATTTAACATAACTTTGTTTGAATTAATTTTTATCTTATTTTAAATAATTAAAAATTTTGACATAATAAAGATGATATTAATTGTAGTGCCCATAAATTAATTTTAATAATAATTATAACAACAAGAACAACCAATTAAATGCAAAAATAATATATATTTCTTTTAAATGTAAAGATAAAAATCCTTACAATTGCGAAAATAATATAAAATAAAAAATAATGTTAATACTTGAAGTATCAATATATAAATTTTAAAACTTGAAACAAAGATAAAATTATTTATTAGATCACATAATAATTAATGAATACCAAAGGTGGGTGGTTATCTTCAAACTTTATAATAATACTACACAAAAATGCTATATTCAATTTGGATTTCTAAGCATATACATCAAAATCTAGTATATTTATAAATGTGTATTACATGTAAACTTGCTGCATAAATCTTAAAAGGTTGGAGACAAAAAAAAAAAAAAAAAAATCCTAATTGCATTTTGGAATTTTCGAGGACTTCAATTTGAAGGTATCCTTTGATAGTTTGATCTTAAATCAGATTTTTGTCAATTTTGACTTATGATTTCAAGTAGTTTCAAGGTAGAAATACGAGTTGTTTATGTTGTTTAACTAGGCTAAAAAAATTGTAGATTTATGAGAATTATTTATTATACTATATTTTTATTAAAAAAAAAAAAAGAAATGCATGAAGGGTTTTCATGAGAACTGTTGTCAAAATCAAGTTGGTTGAATGTATTTTAAAACCGGGACAATACATGATTACATATTGCAAAGGCCCGTTCTTTAAGATATAAAAGGATGTCGATTGTACAAGACCCTCAATCTTGTAAGGTTTCGTAATCCTAAAATAGTTGAAGTTTTGGTCCATCATAATTTCGTTCATAACGCAAAACCAAACACCTTCTTAATACAATACAAATGCGTAAGATTCGACTTTCTTGAAATATGATTTACGTATAAAAGTTCAATCTTAAAATAACCAATTTATTATTTTTATTTTTCGTATTTAATGGCCATATTTATGTGTACATGACCTAAGATTTATGAGACAGGCCTTGGATTGCATGATGGGTAAGGAAGATGGCAAGAATCGGTCATTTTTAATCAAATTTAACCCACAAGTTATAACTATTGATGTTTACAATGAAGTGTTATTAGAGGAAATAAGATGGTTGGTATATTGATTATAAAGATGGTTATAAATTAATTAATTTGATGGAATCCAATTTCGTGAACAATATTAATTAGTTTCAAAATACAGTTTTCTACTTTAACTCATTTATCCTACTATTTTATTTTTTTATTATTTAATATAATTTATTTTGTTTAAATAAAATCAAACATAAAATCATCATATTTCTCATTAAAATGGGTCTATTTTAATTATTTCATTTTTAGTAATAACAATGACAAGTGTTATAGATAAAATAATATTGTTAAATTAATATATTATGTAAATAAACATTAATTTAATATATTAACATTTTAAAGTTAAATTGTTTTTTGTATATGGATGGAGGTGAAAATTTTTTCGATAAGAAATGTAACCAAATGATGTTTTTCCCCTTCGATTTTAAAAATAGCAAAATGACGATGATTGGAGATATGATGATAAAAATTAGAAAATTACCATGAAGTTCGTTGTTCCTTGCTGTTAACTCAAACATTATTAATTTATCTTGACATTTATGTTCATAAGATATTTGGTAACCAAGTTTAAAATTTCTTTTTTTCAATGATGAGAAAACGTATGTATAATAATTAATCTTATAAATAAAATGTTGTAATAATTAAGTGTTATCATGTAGCTATATTATAAAATAAACATTTCAAGGTAAAAGAATGAAAGGGATTGCTAATCGTTAGTTGATTATTGTACACATGGAGTCATGGAGAAGAAAATTAAGCTACAAAACTCGGTTATTAAACCTTAAAAATTCTCTTCGTATTGTTTACAGATGTACATCATTCTATAATAATGCTTCTAACTTAAGATATCTTGAATGATGATGTTATGGTGGATAGAGGATATCTTTCGTTGTGTAGGAAATTGATCGACACATCGAGTTTGATACCTTGCATAATCCTTAATTTTTGTTATATCTGATTGTGACATTAATAGTTTCTATAAACACAAAATCTTTCTTTTTAAAAATTAGATTATGACATGTAGTATGTTATTAGGAAAAACAAGAGTAAAATGATAAATTAGACGAAATTAATGTTACTCGCAGTCAAATTTTAGTTGTTTAAATGTTTAATCAAGTTTTTATAGTTGTTAGGTACACTATCTTACAAATATTATTTAGAAAAAGAGAGATATACAAAGTTAATTAGCAAGATTCTTCTACTAATCATTCAAATTTCATGAATATTAGTTGACTTTTTGACTTTTAATGCTTTCTTTTCGACTTAACATCATCATCAAGTGATTATTGATTATTAGCTTCTATTTTAAGTCATATCATGGGGTTGTTAATTCAAATCATTAATACTAAGAAAATCAATCATTAATCATTGCAAATGTGACCAGCAAGAGCCGCAAAAGCGTCGAGGAAGATTCGATTGCTTAGATTTAACAAATAAAAAACAACATTATCATAATTTGATGTCATTATAGCGTCATTATAATTGTGGAATAATTAGGAATCTTGTTGATGTTGAATTTTTATAAAACATGAAGCTAATAGATCTTCATAGACTAAATACGAAATTCAATTCTACACGATTAAGTTAAAAGATTTTCGTATTTAACAAAATCAAACAATTAAAAATCTTGACATTATGTAAACGACAAGAGGATGATTGTGAAGTGGACCAAAGACAAGATCAGCACAACAAAGAGTTTGGACCATTTTTAACTAGGGTTATGGACCAATATCCTTTTAGACGTTCGTGAGTGTCCTCACCAAAGTGGCATCAGTGGGGATTGTCTCAATTAAGCACTTAGGTTGTGTTTAGTAGAAAGAATCGATAGACAAAAAAAATGAAGACAAATTATTAGTTAGGAGACTCAAAATTATGTATATCAATTCTCTATGAAATCTCAAAATGTATCAATGTATAGCTTAATATTCAATTTTATCATTTCTCATAGAGAATTAACTAGAAGCTAAGATTAAGAAAAGAGAAATACAACAATTATAATGTGATTATATATATCTTCAAGTTTCATGGTCTAAAACGCCAAAGATTTTATATTTATTTTTAATCTGTTCAATTCTCTTTACCAAACATAACATTAATGTCATGGTCGATTAAAGAAAATGGAATTGTTATTGTATATATATTAAAGAAGTATTCTTGTATTATGCATCATGTCGGCCTTCCCTTTATGAATCTCCATGAGCTTTGGGGTCAAGTAAAATTTCGTGGATGATTGTGCAAGTGTTCGGCTTTAAGTACAGGTTAGAAAGCTAGATATTACCATGGTCTTAAATACCAGATTGATCGGTTTGACCGGATGGATCCGGATTTTGAATTTTCTTTGGACTTAATTTAGGATATTTTTTTTTCTTGAAATTTTATGTTTTATGTTTTTTTAATATTTTCCTTCGTTTATTTCCTTGAATATCTATAGTTTGAATGTTGAATGTCTTGCGATTTTATGAAACTTAAAATATAATGATCCCATTTTTGAAACCGTTGGGCAGCTGATTTGTGTGGTGTAAATGAGCCAACCGAACATGAGTTTAGCACGTTTAAAAAATATCATGCTTGAGCTTAAACAAGACTTGTTTATTTAAGTTAAAATTACATTGAAAATATAGTGTTTATATAAATACGAAATATTTAAATAAAAATTTATAAACTAATACATATGTGTATAAATTTAGACAAAAATTTTATTAAATTTATAAGTATTTGTATGAAGTAATACATAGTAGTGACAAAAGACAAATAAATTAAATGTATAAATAGTTATAAACTTTATGCATAAAAAGTAATAAAAATAACTACACTTTATAAAATAAATATATAAATAGTTCAATATATATTTAAAATTAATATGTACAAATAACAATAATAAAAGTATTAATAACAAGAATTAAGATAAATCCAATAAAATAAATTTAGTCATATACAAATTATTTTTAATTACTACCACTTAGTAATGTAAATACTTAACCTATAATAATACTCGTGATAATAATATCAAATAAATAATAAAGATACAATCTATTAAATAATTTATTACTTCAGTTAAATTATAATAGTAGCAGTATGACAATATAATAAATAAATAATAAAAGAATAAAAAACCATTAATAAAATGAAATAAAAAATTATTTGATTAGAAAAATTGAAAATAAAGTAAAAAAGTAAAATCGTTATTTTTAAAAAACACTGGAGAATATATAAAGGGACCAAATATATATGGGAAAATTATGCACAAAACCATCAAAGTACAAAATTTTTTCGATTAAGTCCCCGTTTCATTTTTTATTTCTAATAAGTCCTCAAACTGCTTAAACCTCTTAAATTGGTCCATTAACCTGCTATAACAGGTTAACATACTTAAACCTATTTTGCAAAAACCATCAAAGTATAAAAAATTTTCGATTAAGTCCCCATTTCATTTTTTTCCCTTATAAGTCCCCGAACTAATTAAACTTTTCAACTTTTCGATATAATAAAACGAATTTTTTTAAACTTTTAAAAACGACGATGTTTATTATGATGACAGAGCATGCCATATTTGTCTAGACCAAAATAAGTTGGTTTGAAAACAATATTTTTTCAAAACAACGATGGTTGTTTGAAAATAATAAATTTTGTTAAAAGTCCGTTATTCCGGATAATATAAGTTGGTTTGATATAATAACATAAATGATGATTATTTCGATCCTATGTTTGTTTAGACCACACTTTTTAAATATATTTAACTAGTTAATCCCGACTAAACTTTAAACAATAAAAATGATTGTTTTGATTTATCATTTTGTTATATTTTTTTTGCATCCACATATGTGTTACGTGAGTGTCAATTGAACAATCACTTAAATTGATAAAACAACAAATAACATGAGTTTCATCAAGATAAGGGATTTATGTGGAAAAAAAAATAGTTGAGGGATTTATAAGACAAAATAATTTAGTTAATGGATTTATATGACAAAATTATTTAGTTGGGAGACTTAATCGAAAAAAATCATAGATTTATAAAATCCACGTCAGCAATTGCAACCCGCTTAACAGGTTACCGGTAACTTTTCTTGAAAAAAACACCAAATTCGTGATTTTTATTTAGTTAAGGGACTTATCAGACAAAAAAATTGATTGAGGGACTTAATCGAAAAAAAAACTTGTAGTTTGATGCTTTTTGTGAAATTTTCCCTATATATATTATTATTTTTAAAATAGAACATAAAATAAAAGGTAAATACAATTTATATTTCAAAGATAAATACATTATTATTTTTAAAATAAAATAAAATAAAAAGATAAATACAATTCATTATTTCTAATATTTATAAATATTAATAAATAATTAACTCTATGTACTATTTGACATAAAATACATGGCATCCCCACATTTCATTTAAATAGGATAAATACATATTAATAATTTTAAAATAAAATAAAAGATAACTACAATTCATTATTATAATTTATAAAGATGAGTACATTTTATTGTTTTTAAAATAAAATAAATGATAAATACAATTCATTATTTATAATATTTCAAAATATTAATAAATAATCGACTCTATCCACTATTTGACATAACATATTAAAATAGATAATATTACATTTGAAAAAAAATATAATATTAATGAAGAACATTAATCATAAAGATTATAATCTAGTATTAATAAAATCATATAACATTTTATTAATTTTTTAATATGTGTGTGTGTCTGTATCCTATGTTTTACGTAAAACTAAAATTTCTAATTATATCGACTAAATATATATATAACATATTTCTTTGGAGTTGATTTTACTCACCGGCGAAGTCAAACAATTGTCTGATAATGATAATGATGATGATGATGATGATAATAATAATAATAATAATAATAATAATAATAATAATAATAATAATAATAATAATAATAATAATAATAATAATTACAATAACAAGAAAAATTACAAAATGGTCATTTATCTATAAAAAGACTAAAATGTCATCGACTTAACGGTACCTTTTAATGGAATCTGTTAGAAAGGACCCTCCATGCAACTTTTTGGTAGTTAAAACACCGTAATTGCAACTTTTTTGAAAAAATGACCAAAATTGCAATTTGGGATTAATTAAAAGACCATCTACGCAATTAACTCTTAAATGAATAATACATTTCAAATTATATCGATCAAATATATATAAACTTAGAATTAAAAATTTTAAAAGAATGTTAAAAAAGAAGTAACCACCGTCCAAAAATATTTAAAAAGATAGATAAATATGTATGAAAAAAAATTGTACTTTTGCTTTATTTTTAATTTTATAAAAATTAACATCATATAGTTTAATTTTTTAAGTTTACAAACATTTTATTTAACTAATTATTTATCAAAAATTATTAATGTGATATGTGGGTTCATAAACTAGTTCATAATAAAACGTCAACAGTAAGTATTGTAATTGTAATTTCATAATAAAAGTACGATAACCATAACTTTTGTAGAAGCATAGAGACGGAAATTATAATTTACGCTATAATTTATACAAATATATATTTATTTACTAGTATGCTCGTTTAGGCTAGTAACCCAAAATGAACTTGACATGTAAAGCTCAGTCTCTAGCTCATTTATTAGACAAACTCCAATTAACAATGCTCGTTTTAGTCGAACTTTAGAGCTCGACTCACTTGCATATGATGCTACAACCAAACATATTGTAGCTTTCTAGGGCACCTTCTTTGCTTTGATGGACTCTTGGTGTTTTCGAGCTTAAAGAAGATTGGATCTAAAGATACAGGAATCATCTTATGATCCAGGCGTAAAGTGCTGGCTTACTAATATTATCAAATGAAAGGCTTCTGATATGCAAATCAATGCACACAATTACAACCAAAGACAATATTAAAAGAAAAAAAATAATGAAACTGCCCAAATACCTCATAGTTGGTTCCTTCGATGTATTGAATTGGGCCTAGCAAATGGGCTTCGTTCTTATTAGTTAATAACATCATGCCCTAGTTTCTAAATTGATCTGCCTCATCAAGTTGTTTTTCAATGTTATTTGGCCCATGGGTCTCTCTCTCTCTCTCTCTCTCTCTCTCTCTCTCTCTCTCTCTCTCTCTCTCTCTCTCTCTCTCTCTCTCTCTCTCTCTCTCTCTCTCTCTCTCTCTCTCTCTCTCTCTCTCTCTCTCTCTCTCTCTCTTACATACACAGTCACACATAATGTGTTACCTGTTAAGATGGTAAAACAATTAGTTCTATTTAATATTAAAAGCCAATTTTTCTTACATTTTTTAACGATTAAATCAATATACCGTTTACAGGTTAAGAACCGGTGACATAAGTCTCATATATATATACTTTTAAATAACACAAAAAATGTTGAAGGACTTAAACAGTCAAAAAAAGTATAGTGACTTAATCGTAAAAAAGAAATTTTTTTATTAATATTAACCCTATATTTTGTTATTTTTGGAGAGTGTTTGGATTTGCGTTTGAAAAAGTGCTATAGTGTTTTGGAAACTAATAATCAGATAATAACTATAACCAAAAGTGCTGTCGGAAATGTGGTGTTTGGTTTAGCTTCTGCTGTTTGCTATCATAATTATCAAATAATCAGTTTTTAAAGTGTTTGGATTTGTGTTTTAACTTGTAAAATGACCAAATAATCACTTATTAAGCAAATAAGCTGCATTTTTTAACTTATTAAAAAGTGTGGTAGGACTAACGGTAAACGCAAATAATCACTTAACGGTAAACGCAAATAATCACTTATTAACGTATAAAATCCAAACACTTTAAACCAATTATATTTACGTTATGGTAACGTAATAAGCTATAATCCCGTTTATAACACAAAACCAAACCTTAATATAAATAATTAAGGTATTAAGTTATTAGTGGTTAATAACTTACTATAAGTGTCACTGAAATAATATAATTATTAGTAAAAACCTTCACCTTTTTCTAAGTCAAATTTGTTTATTACCTTATATATAAATAAATCACAAGTTTGTTAGTAATTGTTACATTTTGTTTTTGCAATTAACCATTGTTAAATCTTCTGTAATATCTATTATATATCATGTTTTTGTTTAGTCCAAACGAGTTTATTTCGTTTAATTATCTAATAGAAGTATAGAACAACAGATGATGGATATGGGCTAACTTTCTAGAAGTTGCAGCAATCTAGATATGTTTCCACCATGCATATGTAATCTTTCTTTTGAAAGGTAGGTCACAATAAATTGAAATACGTGTGAATAGAACTCAAGCTAGCTTCTATATCAAGTGGAAGAGGAAAATAAATGTAATAATCTTGTTCCAAATTAAAGAAAATTGATATTCTCATGGCGTGCGTGCGTTGAATCAAAGACTTTCCTCCTTGAGACAAAAGTACGTTGGATGCTCGAGGAAGTGATCTCCACAGTACTCAACTCAATGTTGTGCTCAATCGATGATGAAGACACCAACCGGAGTATCAATTGCTCATTAATTGACTGTCCAGTGTCTCCAGCCAGTGTGGCCATATATGGCCGGAGCTGATCTATAGTAGCTAGTGGGTATAAGGTATTAAAATGGTAGAACATATATAATTTGGATTGGTGAGTTAGGTTGATTGCATTATATATATATACATTTACCATATGGTATAGGCCAATGGCTGTTTTTTCTTTTTTTCTTTTTTTTTTTTTAATTTCAATTTTTCATTACACACCATCATCTTAGCGTTATCTTTTATTTATCTCTTTTATTTTAATAAATTTTTGTTCACTCCTATTTTAACATTTATTATTACAATATTTTATTACACACTTAATATTATGATTTTAATTATATGTTTGTAGTATATATATATATATATATATATATATATATATATATATATATATATATATATATATATATATATATATATATATATATATATATATAGAATATGGTTCGAGAGAGTACCACCCTTATGCAGCGCACCAGAAGGTACCACCTTTAAAAAAACATTTTTAAATTTTTTTTTTCATAAACATGTTTTAGTTAACGTTATGAAGATCATATGTAAATTTCACATAAATTCACATCTCCTAGCTCCTAAAAAATGATGTGAACACACACTTACATAATTTTGAAGACATGTGAACGCGCATTTATGTGATGCGTGTTTTCATGCACTTAGAGTGATCGGATTTGCGTGAAATTCACATATGATCTGTGTAATGTTAATTAGAACATGCTCATGAAAAAAAATTTCAAAAAATCTACTTTTAAGGGTGGTACCTTCTGGTGCGCTGCATTAGAGGTGGTACTCACTTGAACCTAAATCTATATATATATATATATATATATATATATATATATATATATATATATATATATATATATATATATATATATATATTTACCATATGGTATAGGCCAATGGCCTTTTTTTTTTTTTTCAATTTTTCATTACACACCATCATCTTAGCGTTATCTTTTATTTATCTCTTTTATTTTAATAAAATTTTGTTCACTCCTATTTTAACATTTATTATTACAATATTTTTTTACACACTTAATATTATGATTTTAATTATATTTATGTTTGTAGTATATATATATTACCATATCTGCTACGCCAATGTTGTTGTTTTTTTTTTTTAGTTTCAATTTTTCATAACACACTCTTATCTTAACGTTATCTTTTATTTACCTTTTTTATTTTAATAAACTTTTGTTTACTCTTATTTTAACATTTATTATTACAATATTTTATTACACACACATCTCAGCTACGCCAATGGCGTTTTTTTTTAATTTCAATTTTTCATAACACACCCTTATCTTAAGGTTATCTTTTATTTAACCCTTTTATTTTAATAAATTTTTGTTCACTCCTGTTTTAACATTTATTATTACAATATTTTATTACACAATTTTAATTATACTTATGTTTGAAGTATATATATTACCATATCGGCTACGCTAATGACGTTTTTTTTTTAATTTCAATTTTTCATAACACGCCGTTATCTTAGTGTTATTTTTATTTAGCTCTTTTATTTTTAATAAATTTTTGTTTACTCCTATTTTAACATTCTTTATTACAATATTTTATTACACACTTAATATTATGATTTTAATTATACGTATGTTTGTAGTTATGTTTAATTGTATAAAAAAGACTTTATTATTCAAATGGATGGAGTAAGCCGAAGTCATTTTTTCTATTTTTATTTTAAATTTAATTTTTCATTACACATCATTATCTTAGCGTTATCTTTTATTTAGCCCTTTTAATTTACTCCTATTTTAACATTTATTATTACAATATTTTATTACACACTTAATTATTATTTTAATTAAACTTATGTTTGGAGTTATGTTTAATTGTATGAAAAATACTTTATTATTCAAATGCATAAAGTAAGTCAATGACATTTTTTTGTTCTTATTTTATTTTAAATTTAATTCTTTCATAACACGCCATTATCTTAGCATTATCTTTATTTAGCCCTTTTATTTTAATAAAATTTTGTTTAGTCCTATTTTAACATTTATTATTACAACATTTTCTTACACACTTAAAATTATGATTTTAGTTATACTTATGTTTGGAGTTGTCTTTTGAAACTATTATGTTATGTTTAAGGGATAATTACGCAAAAAAACCCCAAACTTGTCAG
Organism: Centrapalus pauciflorus; assembly: GCA_020465985.1. Taxonomy (NCBI): domain Eukaryota; kingdom Viridiplantae; phylum Streptophyta; class Magnoliopsida; order Asterales; family Asteraceae; genus Centrapalus; species Centrapalus pauciflorus. The sequence goes on along the minus strand of JAANYP010007002.1, from coordinate 32,726 downwards.
TTTTTGTGATTAAAACCCCAAATCATTTTTCGTTGCATAGAAAACCTCGAAGTATCTAAAAATCAGTAAATCAAGGTTTTATCAATGGGTAACCGGTTGAAACCAGTTATTAATCCTACGTGCACCGGTAAATAACATACGTGGAATAAATTTTAGTAGTTAAAATCGGTTGTCAAGTATTACACATCATTTAAACTCCCGTTGATGATATAATCCCGTTTAAAAATTACAATTAAAAATTATCAACGGGGTTTAAATGATGTGTAATACTTGGCAACCGGTTTCAACAATTAAAATTAATTTCATGTAGGTTATTTACCGATCCACGTAGGATTAATAAGTGTTTTCAACCTGTTACCCTTTGATAAAACCTTGATTTACTGATTTTTAGTTAATTCGGGGTATTCTATGCAATGAAAAATGGTTTAGGGTTTTTTGCGCAATTATCCCTATGTTAATTGTATGAAAAAAACTTTATAATTCAAATGCACGATACAAAATTTAATAAATTGCTTTATAATTAAAACGTAACTATTTAATGTTAAGGTTTTTTATTAAATATGATAATGTATAACATTGAGCATTACTATTATACCGTTGACCAACCCTGATCAATGTATTAGAGACATTATTGTTATAAATTTATTTGATTTGATTGTAAAAGCAACAAATTAAATTGACGATTAAATCTAATCAATGTCAAAATTTTAAATTATGGGTATGAATATTTAATTAATTAATTCTGGTTCCGATCCAATTTAATAAGACATTGTTTGTAATTTTAACATTGCAAAATCTAGAAATCAATGATAATAAACAACTAACAGTATCATTTGTCTTGCTTCTTGAATCTATATCAGTTTTCCAATTTCACTCTTCGATCCTAATTCAGTTGTTTTTCGTTATTTGAATTGCTTGAAAAGTATTTTTGTTCTTTTGTTTTTATATTTATTTTTGTAACTAATTATTTTTGACCCCGCAGCAACGCGCGGGTGTTAATAACTCGTTCATGATATATATCAAATATCTAGCCATCTCTTTCGCAGACGATCAACAGCTCGATCCATGTTATTCAAAAGCGTTGTCTAGATTCACATTTGCAAGTTAGTGTTGTATATATCTAGCTTGTACGTTGTGTGTTCTTTGTCTCCTCCCAGCCTCTTGCTAGCAGGTTAATTAATAAAATTTCAAAGTTATATATTTTTCATAAAGTGTTGCAACATGTCATAATCAGCAATTCTATATAGCATGCATTGTCTAGATTAAGTCTTTGCTTCCCCCTAACTTCACCACTGCCCAAAAACAAAAGAAAGAGAAGCTACTTAAATGTGATGCATGGGATAACAACAAAGAGTTATCGTTTTCTTTTTCTTTCCTTTTCGGGCATTTGGAATTCGGGAAGCAACACGAGCGCATGCATAAACCAAATGCAAGTACGTGGCCGGCCAGTGTAGTTGCACATTGATCAGTGTTTGTTCGATCAACTTCAAGAAACGTACACCAAGTTATTAAAAACCTCCACCGAGCGCTGGAGTCCAGAATTCAGAACCATTGCTGGTCATATTTGCTGTGTCAATATGGTCCATACAAGTCACTGGAACCAAGCATAACCCTCTACTCGCCAGATCCTTTTGTGGTGGTTTTCCATCCTACGATACATATAAAAGCATTTCAAAGTTCGTTTTTTAATGTACATTATTAATATAAATAAATTAAAGTAAACCTAAAATTAAGTAAGTTAACAATATGCTTAATTAGTTCCCTTCTTTTCATGTAATGATCATCCATCGAGGTTGAACTTGGTCGAAAGTCAAATTAATTAAGCGATAATTAACACACTTTTGATGCAATCCCGAGGTAATTAAATTAAGTAAACTCCAGGAGATTAATCAATTATTTCATCGAATTAAAGTTGAAGAATCATGTCTCCCACTTTATGTTGAATAATTGTTTAAATGGGCAAATTAGTGATGGATCCAATAAAGTAAGCCTGACCTGGCTTCTCATCCATCAAGAATTATATATTTATAGATGCTTTCTTCTCCTTTCGAGTAGAACATTATTTAATCATATTCAATTATTCATGAGTAAAGTAATGTATGTTCAAAATTGTAAGATGGTGCATTGGGAAATGGGTATTAGAGAAAATGGAAGCATGGGTAAAACTTACAGCAGAATGTTGGTGTCTCGTGGCTCCGGAGACATTATTGGCCAAGTTCATGTACGGTGAGGTAAGTGCCTGCAAGTTAATTTGCAGTTGAAGAATGAATGTTAAAATAAAATAAAAAAAAAGGTAACAACTTTTTAAGTGCACGCTCGTCTCTTAATTCTAAAATGGTGTCTGTAAAACCTACTGCAATGAAGAAAAGAAATAAAGAAAAAATGTCACCTCAATTTGACCCTCAAGGAATCTGATGTGAGCTGTGGCCTCTAACAACACAGAAGCTGTGTCAGTCTGCAAAAAGTCTCACAAACATACATCTCTTTTTCAGGTTTATATCGTTTCAATAATATGCTTTAAGTTAAATTAATGTAGATTAATCAAAGGAATTGGATGACTTCATGCAGGTTTATATGTTTACACTTTATGATCCTCAATTTAGGTTTTGTTCTTGTGATTTTATGCTACCAATTTAAACAAGAAATTCTAGGTCCAGAATTGGAAATGTTTAATTAAAAGATTAAGAATACAAACAGTTTGTCCACGTCCTTTAATTTATGGGTGCACAGCCATATATATATGTTAAAGTTTAGTATTTTTAACAATGGGGCCTGAGGAAAGATAGAAAGGACAAAAGAGACAAGTACGAATACAATTATACAAACACCGAAGCCAATACCTGCCTGAATAGAAGTAATACGTACTGGGACTAAATGACCATAACTTCCAAGATAACTTAAAGTTAAACGACCAATTAGAATTCATAGGAAAGACTAAGGTTTGTATATACATGATCAAAGTATGAAAGTTGAATTAATTTACGATCTTTAGATCATATGGATGACATAGTAGAACTATTTAGTCAATTAGGGAGGCATGGAGGAGTTTAATTACCTTTCCGAAAGGCGAAACAAGCTGATGCAAAGCCGATATTCTGTCACCCAATTTCTCCTTCCTCACCTGTATACTTATATCCATTGTCATTGTTATTAATTTGATTAATTACTTAGTGTAAATGTTCAATTATTACTTACTAAAAACTAAAATTATCAAACATTTATATTCATAGATAATTAAGGATTACATTAATATAGACCTAGTCTTGTGAATCAAGTAGCTAGCTACATTCATTGTCCGTCTAGGATCTGGACCACGTACACTTCTAGTTGTAGATGGTGTATATGCACATACAAAAATTTATCTCAATCCAAGTCTACAAACATAATTTCTTCAATGCCAAAATTGTTAAAACCAACGCCATAATTAAGTTCCCCATAACATATCGTGTTGATCTTACCATTCTAGTGGTGCAGAAAGACTTGCCAATTTGATTAATACATTATATATACATATATATGTTTCAGTGAATGACAATATATATATTAGTATGAATTAGGAAATCTAGAGAGAGAGAGAGAGAGGTTTGTCACCTTTAGAGGGGTTTGGGTTGACGAGAGTTGAGCCCTTGCCCTTTTAGAAGTTCCACTTGTAAATGTCTCATTACACTGCTTTCATGACAAAAGTACATTATCTATAAATTAGCTTTGCTGTATTTATAGTAACTGGAAATTAGGAAAACAAACTAGTTAAAGGATGTCTAATGGTCTAGGAAAAAAAAAAAGTTTCAATTAGCTGCTCTATACACTTAATTACCATAGGAGAAGATTGTGATGAAGAAGGCTGAAACCTGGGCTTTTTAGATGCCCCACTAGTAGAAGTGTCGTCATACTTTGATATATAAGGACGCATGAACCATTCGGCAGCATCACAAAATATAAAAAATCAAAACCCCAAAGTTAATTATATATAGTAATAAAAAGTCTTGAGCAGAAAATATATTCAAGCCTAGATAGCTAGAATCTTTTTGTTAGATTAATACCTGAGATGAATATTGGTTAGTTTGTTGGTTTCGACTATCGATTTTGCTTGAGAAATCGAACATGGTGGTGGTGCTTAAACTCATGGTAGAAGATGAACCAACAGATGGGACTGGATTGAGTTGGGATGACCAAGAAGAGCTACAAGTTTGTACTTCTTCTTCGTTATTGTTGCTATTGTTGTTGTCATGATGATCATTTTTATTATTGTAATAAATTTCTCGGTTTTGTTGATCCAAAAATCCATGCTTTAGTTGACCAACATGTCCATCTCCCAAGTTGTGGTCTTGATCATTAGCTAATCCAGTCCTGGATCAGTAAATCATGCATATAATCAGAATCCATCAACACACAATTACAAAAAAGAATTGTATCTAGATGCATCATGTTATAAAAAATCAAGGTACACATCACCACCATTCATATGGGAAAGGTATATGGAAGACAGGTATATATGCACGTGTATATATATATATACTTAAAACACACTTTATAAATTGTGTTATTGTAATGCATCCCTTGATCAGTATTTTACAGAAAAGATTTGAGATAGGCTCAATTAAGAAAAGCAAAAATAATTTGAAAGCATGCATGGGTGATATGATGAAAAAGAGAAAGGTGTTACAGAAGTAATTGGCTCCATGAGACTGGAAAATCTTGGCTGTCATGGTGATGAGTATTATCTGCCAAAGTATTAGAGTTGGCAGCCGGAAGTAGTAGAGAAGATCCAAAGAGATATGGTGGATTTAAGATAGAAGATGGTGGTGGTACAGGCACAGGCACCGGCGACTGCAACGGCAACGGCAAAGGCAACGAAGGTGTTGACAAGAAAGTAGGGTAAGCCTGTTGAGAGGGTTGTGGCTGCACCTTCCCGTTAAAGCTCCACCAGTAATTAGCAGGGTTTTCTCCCATCATCTCCAAACGCTAAGTTTCTTGTTGGCTCTCTTTCTCTCAAACAATAGAAGTGAAAACACATAACAGATTCAACTCATGCCTCCTTGTCTTGAAAAAAACAAAAAACAAAACACCTTTAAGGGTCTCTTTTGCTTTAAAGAAAAAAAGCTTTTGTCATAAAATCTTTAATAATTTTCTTGTTTAAGCATTAAAACAAGCTTTTGGTGAGAAGTTCTCAGGGTTTGTGTGTTTTGCTTTGTAAAAATCACACATATCAGATTAGATGAGATTAAATTGATGACTAGTATACCCCCACCCTGTAAATGTCTCTATCAACAAAGTAAATTTGAAGCTGTGGGGTTGGGAAGCCCTCTACCATTTCTCCATCTTTTCTTTAGTTTAATTATTTATTTGTTTTCTCTATTAAAATATATTTATTGTTCTTTAGCTTTTAGCTGTATTACAAAAAAAGTGGGGCATAAGAAAAAGTAGTGGGCAATGGTTTTAGGCACAAAACAATGTCATTTTGGAGGTTCCTTGATTTGGGGGTGTTATACTACTATTATAAGCTAGGAGGGTTTTTCAGTCTAGTATTAGGGTTAGGGTTAGACTAAAATTGAAATATACTCCTTCAAGTAGAAGCTAGTAGGAATGCTATTTCTTCCTATAATAATTGAGCTATCTATGAAAAAACATTAATTTGAATTTGGAGGTGTGACTGAGATTGTCTTTTGGTAACTAATTAATTGATTACGATGTCTTAATTTGGCATTTAATTTAGGCATAAATTGCTGCTTGAGATAATTGCTTGAACTCGATCAATATTTTTACCTCATACATCTCTTAACTTGAATAATACCTATGAATTTGATATTTTTACCAATTGCTACATAGATATGACTAGTGGCATGCATACATTGGAGTAATATATTTTTTCGATTGACTCATTTAACCAAAATATTTTTCTTTAAAGTCCATCGTAGTTGCTTTTTTTGTTTTCACTTAAATCCCTCGATCAAAATGTTTGTCTTTAAAATCTCCCAAACTTACATGAAATTTCGATAATAAATTTTTGTTGTATATATATTATTACTAAATTAATACTCATGTATTACATGCATTAGTTAACTTAAAATAAAATATTTATAACTATGTATAATATAATAATTTTATTATTTAAGAATTTATTTAACTTTAATTAATTACTTATTAAGATTAGTTTTGAATAGAATTGAGTTGCTTTAAAACATAAATAAAATTTAGTAAATGAAATGATAAAAGTAGAGCGTGACACATGACAAATAATATGATATGATTTATAAAAATGTTAATCATTTAACATAATTTTTGTCATTTAAGTTTACAATACTTTAAAACAAAATATGAATTACAGTAATTATGTTTACAAGAAATAAAATACAAAAAAAGTCATTACTGTAGTTTATTTCAATTAATTAATTTGTATAAACGGAAAAACTAACTTAGGAAAATTATGCGAGAAAACGAGATTTTCCTTCATCAAAAGAATGACATGTGGTGAAAAAATATTTTGCCATATTAATATACATACATACATATATGTGTGTGTGCGCACGCGTGCGTGTGTGTACGTTTAAACATTATTTTCCTTAACATATTTATTGAGTTTGTATACACATATTTTTTTTATTTAATATTGACTAATTTGGTTTCTTTTATATGTTTAATGAGTTAATGTTGACACAATTAAATAAATAAATTGATCAATATCAACACAAAAGTATGTGGATATAAACTCGTTAAATATGTAAAACAAAAGATAAGTTGACATAATAATATACGACAAAAAGATATAGTACCGAAGTTTCCTGTTTATTGAGGGTTTTGTAGTATGATGGTTTTCGAGGCAAACATTTAATTGAAAGAAAACATATATACTCTAAGGTTTTTTTTACGTAAATATCAATTTTGAGATTAATGCAAACATTATATATTGTTGCACCACAACGATAAATGTGTTTAATTACTTTTTAGAAAATGTATAATTATATCTACATTGTTAAATTAATATAGCTATTTTTTATTTTTAAATTATGACATTTACTGATATGAACTTTTATAGTTAAAGTTATATATTCATAATAACTTATTTATTAATTATGTAAATTTATTTATTAAGATAATATGTTAATCAATTAAATATTATATTATAGAGTTTATTGGTGAAAAGCATTCCACAAAAGGTACATAGATACATTTCAACATTCTTAATCTTTTTAGCAACTAACTTTTATTGGTTGATCATCTCTGTTTATCATCAAATGGTGTGTGTATATATAATTAATATTTATATATAGAGGGGTTTCATCTCAAACTTTCTTAAATAGAAAATCATTTGAAAAATTATTTTTTCGTTCAAAAACTTCTATAATTAATAATTTTAAAGCTTCATTGGTAATTTTTTTTTTAAAAGAATGGCTAATACATAAAATGAGAGATTTTATTTGCGTATAAACTTTTGTCTTTCTATCTAGAATTTTGCTGAGTTATGCACAAATAAAATTGTATTCTACACATTAATAAAAAAGTTAATTTTATAAAGTAACAATAAATATTTAACTGATAAAAATAGAAATTTTAATGATAAACTAAAATTTTAAATTAGTTTTCCATGAAAGTTAGGTTATTTCTAATTTTTTGATCTCCACTCTCATTAGTCACACCATGTTTACAATTCTTCACATATTTATACATGTTAATATCCTAAAAGGGTGTAGAAACAACTAATTAATTTATCGTAGTGATCGATGTGATGTTAATATATATACAAGAGCAATTTATTTTTCTAGCTTCTTGATAGTTCAATAAAAATTTTATACCGTAAAAAAATGCTAGTATGAAACATACGTTAATCAGTACCAACTAGATTGAATCTGTTAATACCAACAATAGTTAGAGTATTTATCAACTTATCAAAGATACCATTCATCTTTGGCCTATTCTAATCCCATAGTAGGTTGCAAAATATGGATCTAGGGTATATGCTCCCGCAATGCCATAAAGGGAATGGGGTCTTTTCATTGTTGTCGTGTTAAATATGTCCGATTTGCTTTTGTGTAACGACGACTTCTAATATTTAACCAAGTAGGTGGTTGAATAATAATTTTATAACCAAATATTTACGTAAAACAAATAGGATCCACGGTAGCAATTTTTATCACATTGTATGCTATGTTGATTCCTTGGTAATTGACATTGTGGTGTATTTCTAAGGTAATAATTTGTTTTTAGTAAGTTATTTTAAATGTTTTTTGCTTGAAAATTGAATCTAATATTTAAATGAGTCAAAATATTTGTTTATAGTGGAATTCTTGTAGGATTAAGTAACGAAGTTATGACTTGCATCTGATTCTCAATTTGGTTAATTTTGGAGGCATTTTTAGCAAAGGTAAGATTTATCAGTTTTGTTTTGGGTTCATTGAATCCTAGATTGAATTGAGGTTGTTTGATGTTGTTGTTGGCTTGATTTTGGCATAGAATTAAATGGTATAAAGACATTACCATGCCAAAATTATTGTGAAATAAAACTTGATATTGAAGGATTTGTAGGCCGATGTTGATTCAACAAGTCAAATGAGCCTTGACATTCTGCTGATGAGTTTTGGGTCGACATGACAAGTCATTTCCATATTACTCGGTAAGTGAACACCTGTAGCTTGTCCACATTCGCTATTTTGCTTCGTTTGGCATCATCTTAGCTTTGCTTGGTTGAATGAAAAAATAAATTTTTTAAAAGATTTTCCAGTTCTACTTTTAGGAAAGTTTTTCGTGAAGCCTTCCGATATGATATATGTATTTATGTATGTAACATTTGACAAACTTAGAAAAATTAGTGTAAAAGATGCATTACACATATGACTTATTAGTTAGGTTTATAAATCATTAATCTAAAAAATATTATTATAACTATAATGGTGAAAAGCTAGCATGTTGATATGAAAAAGAATTGAGGAAATCGTTATCAAGCTTTATTAAATTACAAAAAGATTAAAAGAGGTATATAAAAGTATTGTATACCGAAAAAGAGACTATTGCTTTTAATAAACTAAATTAAGTACTATATGAATGATATGTTATTATCTTTTGTGTGTGTATGTATGTATGATCTGAGAGGGTACCATTTATTATTTAGCGCACCAAAAGATACCAACTTTTTAAAAAAAATAATATTTTTTTCATAAACATGTTTTTAATTAACATTATAAAATGATATATAAATTTCACATACATTCACATCTCCTAAATCGTTAAAAATAATATGAACGTGCACTTACAAAAATTTACATATATGTGAACGTACATTTGTGTAATGCATTATTTCATACACTTAAAATGTGAATAATGTTAATTAAAACATGTTTTCATTTTTTTCGCGTTAATTTTTCTTTTTGGTTTAGTGAAATTTGGACATTAGAACCCGGGTATAATTATTAAACCGGGTTTTTATAAACTGAGAAATCGGGTTCTGGTGTCCAAATTTCACTAAACCAAAAAAAAAATTTAACTTGGGGACTTTTATGAAACAAAATAACATGGAGGGACGAAAACGCAAAAAAAAAAGTGAAAACATGTTGGTTTTTTTCATAATAAACTCTCATTTTATACATAGTTAAAATTATGTGCTTCTTTTGCGTCGTTGCTTTTATTTTTTTTACTCCATTTTCAGCGCATGTGTTGTTCTTGCTACAACTGTGGGCAAGGATTATACATACGATATTTTTTTGTAAGGAAAAAATCAAAATTTTATTAAAACTCAAAACAAACGAACACCAATATCTGCAAGGGATAGATAATGGATCACATAATTAGGATCGACTTTAAAGAGCATTGGCAAAACTCAATACAGCTATACGTAAAAAAACATATGGAAACCATAACAAAATAAAACGATAAGTTTACATTCCTACTTGCTAAATGTAAATGTTCATAATTATGTTTTATAATCTCATAGCATGCTAGTGTATCTTGTTTAACTGTGGTTTATACATTATTAATGCTCTTCTTATAATTAGTCTGGATATCGTATTTCAGTTTAACAGATTTTGCTAAACCTATCGTTGAGTTTTATTTTAACTTAATTAACTTGTATTCTCACTAACAATGTGTTGGTGATTTATCACCAATATTATTTAAGTGTAACGGGATTAACTTGTTTGACCAAAATAATCTTATTACATAATGAACAAATTAGGTTGGTGCGGAGTGCACACTTGTTCAAATATTGTGTAAGATTAATTACCGGGGGTTCGGGGGCAGCGCCCCCGATAGCGTGGTTCCAGGGGCGGCAGCCCCTGGCTGGGTTGGAAATTTTTTATTTCGACTAATGTTGCTTTAAGAAATTTGATGCGAAATTCGGATGAATTCGAAATTGGACCCGAAATTCGGATGATCCGAATTGGACCCGAATTTCGGTTGAATCCGAATTATAGTTGGTTTTGGCGGTTACCCGCCGTTTTTTGGTCATTTCGTAGGTACAAGAAAATCAGAAACATTTTCATATTCTCGGTTCGTTTTCTCTGAGTTTTATCCGATTGGGATTTCGATTGTACCGTCGAAATACTTCAATCTGAAAGTGTATCACGACTCTCAGATTATCCAAGCATTTTTGCAACCCATATTTTCTACACAATGCGCATCTCTAGAAACCCAAGTAGTAAGTAGGCCCCATGATGCAGCGTAGCAACTGGAAAAATAGACTAGTCTGTTGATTCAAAGAATTCCAGACTAATCTCTACCAAAAGTATGTTGATTCCGTAGAATGCCACACAATTGGGCTTCAAACAACCGATTTTTTTGAACTCGGAAGTTTGGAAAGTGAGAAAGTTTTCTTAATTCGTAATCTGCTTTCATACATGACTTCAACAGAACTTAAATAGAAATAGGAAACTAAAAACGGGTCAAAAAAACCCAGCGGGTCGACCTAGGAAACGAAAATAAAAACCCAAATAACCAACAAAAATCATAAAAAGGCCCATAACTCTCATTCCGGGTCGAATTTGGGCCTAACGGTTGGGCAATGCGGTTTGTCACTGCGTGGAGCTCGACCCAACGGTCGTCTGGACACCTGATTCGCCCCAAACGGAGTCCCGAGTCAAAAGTTAGGGTCGTTTCCGTTTAGCCCCTTTTATTACGGACCTTATCTTGGGCCTCCAGAAACAGGATGGCCCGATCATCGACACTTAGCTCTGCATCACCCCATCAAAGCTTGGAAGATATTAGCTACCCTCCGAAGTAGTTATCTTTTGTGTGACTATATTTACTTAGGATATGTTAAATTGGAATTTTCGTGACAACCCTAATGTACTTAAAGTTCTAAATGCCCATGTTGTATCTACATATATATTTGGGTTATAATCAGGTTTTCTTTATGTATGATGTCATCTTGCAATTATTATTACGTCTTACAATGTCTCTAACCCGTCCACTTATCTAATATTTCCTTACATGCAGTGCCGGTCTTATTTTTTTTTTTTTTTAGGTCCGGGGCATATATTTAAATAAGTCCCTCTATATATATAAGCAAAATTCATATAAAAAGTTACAATTAAATAATATTGAGAAATAAACGTTATACTTTTTCTTCGTATAATTATAAATCGTGTAAAAATTGCATACAATATTAAATTATATTTTTATTACGTCAGATCCATTTTAGCAAATGATGAATATCATACATTGTGAATGGTCTTATTTGAAGAGTAGATATGTACATAGAGTCATTTTCCGTTGGTATCGAAAAGATTTGAAATGAAGTTTAATATATTTGTAAACTATATATGCTAGCTTTATGTATATTCAACTATATGTACCTAGATTTCACCTTATTCACTTTGGTTTAGTACAACTATACACAAGAGATAAAGTCATTCGAGCCACCACCAACATCATATGACACCTTGTAAGTTATAAAATAAAGATTTCATAGAAATCCCATAAAAAGAGAAATTAATTGAAACTAAATTTTATTCAATTCCCGAAGAAATATACAATTATTGGAGCAGCGTACCCGCTTTTGCACATACGTATGCATCGTCAAGACTATCCATATTATTGATGTTGAGTTCCATAATTCTGTTTGGTTTAAAAGTGATGATTCTTTAAAAATTGACATGTATGCTTTTCTATAAACTTTGTTTTCATTGTTTTATACTACGAATCGACCAATATTTTTGCTTTATTTTGTATAAAAAATGCTATGGCAAATAGATTTCAAAATCAAAAAACCGTCCATCAGTTTCAGAAAACCCATCTCATCTCCAACAAGTGGAAGGTGGTGGCCATATCTGGAAAAGCTGGTGCACTTCTCATATAAATAACTCCAAGTTGAGGAGGGTGAGCAAATAAAGCAACAAAAAAGCCAATTATATTTAAAACCATCACTCTCAACACTCCTACCTATCCCATCATACACAACCAAAGAAGCAAAAAGGAAAAAGATCGATTATCGTTAAACATTTCATGGTTTCGATTCGATCTAGAACCATTTTAACCCTAACATATACATACGTACACGCTTACGACAAGTCAATCAACCGACTTTTATCTCAAACCAGTTAATTAACCATACACTAAACACAAACCCATCATGCAAGAGTGCAAGAGACTGGCCGGCCACAACAATATATAAGAATCGGTACGGATTTAAGTAACGTACGTATCTTTCGTTCTTGTGTACGTATAAGGATAGATGTTAATTGTTAGTTTAATCTTGATTATGTAAATAGTTTAGATTTAAATATGTAATTTTATAAAGTATAAGGACCTAGAATAGCAATTAGTAAACTTGAAGAGTTGCATCTTGGGATAATGGGAAAAAAACCACTAATTTGTCACCTTTTTTGTGATTAAAACCTCAAACCATTTTTTGTTGCATAAAAAACCCCGAACTAACTAAAAATCAGTAAATCAAGGTTTTATCAATGGGTAACCAGTTGAAATCGGTTATTAATCCTACGTAGACTGGTAAATAACCTACGTGGAATAAATTTTAATTTTTGAAACCGGTTGCCAAGTATTACACATCATTTAAACCCACGTTGATAATTTTTAAACGGGATTACATAATCAACGAGTGTTTAAATTATGTGTAATACTTGACAACCGGTTTCAACAATTAAAATTAATTCTACGTAGGTTATTTACCGGTCCACGTAGGATTAATAACCGGTTTCAATGGGTTACTCATTGATAAAACCTTGATTTACTGATTTTTAGTTAGTTCGGGGTTTTTTATGCAACAAAAAATGGTTTAGGGTTTTAATCACAAAAAGCTGACAAATTAGTGGTTTTTTGCACAATTATCCCTTGCATCTTTTAGTAAAAGTCACAACCCTTCGTGAAGAGGCACGTTCAAACCATTGTGTCGGTTCACACACACCTCTTAATTAGATTAGTATATAAAGAAAACATTGTAAAAAATTCTATTGTGTATTTTCCAATCAGATAAAACCGATGTTCACACACATATATATAATTGGCTTGGGGCCGTCCTACCAATCCACACACAATAATGAAAAAAGATGAAGTCTTTTTTCACCATCTTTTTGTTCCTTTTTAGTAACAAAAAGAAAGAGAGACTTTGACTTGTGCAAGAAATAAGTACTGTTCTATTATTGAATTCAATTGTGCACAATGTAAATTGTTAATCATGAACGCACTAATTTAATGAATAAGAATAATTTGCTTTTTCAGAAGGAATATTGTTAAATATGAGACCACCTTCTGGCACTATCTTTTTTTCTATGTCCTTTTATCTTTATTTTTTTCTATTAAAAACTGCAACTGTACTTATCTTTCTTTTTCAACATTTCATTGTGTGTAGAGAATACAAGTTTTCATTCAGTGTTGATCTTTGGATGGGAACAACTGGTTTACTGCATGTCTAGACTCTAGAACTAGGATGATCGAATCATGGTTCAATTCCTCGATGGCAGTAGACAACGTACAGTAGCTGCCGGCAGTGACCATAATATTAGATGGGGAGCAGTTATGATGATTTTTTTTTTTTTTTGTATATAGATACATGGTAGTATTTCATCTTTTGCGTGTGTGGGTGTGTATAGACACCATATATATATATCATAAAATCATATTAGTTTCAAATTCTTGACATAGTTATGTCTTACATGAATATATAGCTAGATCGATGATGTAATTTCTCATAATGGAGATGGCAAGCCACAATGGTAAATACTGAGAATGCATACCAAATGACTTCTAGTCCAATAGTACCAGATGTTAAGGTGATCCTCAAGACCTCAAGGTTAGGAGTTCGAGTTGTGTAAATTTAGGAGTAGATTTAGATGGGTGTGTGAGTATTGCCGTAAAAAATAATGAGAATGCATGACTGGTTGATGTGAGAGCGAGTAAGGTAAAGTGTGAGATAAAAAACCTAAAAAATGCAGAATGCATTAACTCAGCCAACACTACTACTAATGGGCTAATGATTATTGACTAATAACGGGCTAATGAGCTAGTCATAGAGAAATAACTACTATCAGACTATGTAAATAGTGGGCTTGTAATGGTTCTCCTAGTGTCTTGCCATGTTTGTTTATTAAACATATTTCTTTTTCATTTTTTAGGGATAAAAATAGATCAAGGTCTATTAACAAGGAATAGTGTATTAATTTTTTCTATTTGGACCTGAATTTTTTGTGCAAGTAATTCTGTATAGTTGGAATAATTATATCTCACTTTCAAACCTTTAGTAACATTTTGAAAATTAATATGTATATTCTAAATTGTGCTCGTTACATATGTTTAGTGTCCTCATTATATACGTCAATCTGTCTGCTTATTAAATATGTTATATTTACAGCTTAAGACAATTATACTATTTAGTCTTGTTTGTAACATATTTTGTAAGCTTCGTGTTATGGTCTTATCTAGATAGTATAATTAGCATATATAGAACACAACTTCACTTGACTTACTATGGTCCTTGCTCACAATTACTCCAAGTATTCTCTCCATAGTATATTAATCACTAGCATATATGAATCTATTTATGATTATTCTTTCCTTTCATTTTCTTAATTTTGCACAGGTTTAAAATAAGCTACTTCAACCAACAAACTGCATTCGAATGGAGAGGGCATGATCAACCTCAAGAGGAATGTGATGATATTGTTGATAGTCTTATATTATATAGTCAAATAATTGTTACATGGAAAATGTTGCTTAATTAGATGTATTTGAATATGTTGATTTATATGCCTTAGGAAATAAAGATGATTGATCAAGTATGAGAGTTAATTAACAAAGAAGAGTTTGGTATTTGACGACAATGATAAGTGTGTTAACTTGTAACATCATGGTTACTACAACTATATAGATAGCAAGCTTCATTGTATCGATATTTTTTAAGTGTGTCGGGAGAGGGGGGAAGAGGGTGATATTCCACATAGGGATGTGTAACATCCTAAGATTTAAATTGTTGTAATCCAGGATATTTAGTTTAGATTTTATATTTAATGTAATCAAGTTGGATTATTTATGAAAGTTTATGTATCCAGGAATTTAAAAGTTGGTTGTTATGTTAAATAATTAGGAAGTTTTAAAATTTCAAATTTTAGTTAAGTATGATGAAATTTAAATGTTGATGATGATAAAATAACGATTGAAACTTCATTTAAAGAAATCAGTTAAGTGGAGGGGCCACTTGTGACGAAAACTGAAAATGAGGGAACAAAAGACTTTAGTCTTTCAAGAGTTCATTTTAACTCTTCATCTTCAAAAAGCACACACGCACATATTCTCTCAAGAAATCCCTTCTGGAAATAAAAAATTTGGAAGTAAAGTTCGTGAAAAGAAGCTGATATTAACAAGATTCAAGACTGAATCAAGGTAAGAAAAATGATTTCGTAAGTTGGGGTTTTATTGGATAAGTTTAAATGCAAAAAAAAAAAAAAAAAAAAAAAAAAAAAAAAAATCGGATTTTAAATCTGAGAATTTTTTGTTGCATGTGTGTTATTATAGTTTGAAAACATCAATTGAAGTTTTTAGAAGCCTCAGAAACAAGAATCGTTCACTGATTCATCACGTGGAGAAGATTGCATCACACAGGAAGATTTGTACATTATGATCATTTGATGCATTACGGCGTCGGTCCGAGTCGGACCACCATGCATCACACGAGATGTGCATTCGATGTATGTACATGTGCATTAGATGTATGTGTACATGCATTGAGTACAATATGTGCATTCGATGTATGTACATGTGCATTAGATATATGCATATATGCATTGAGTACAATATGTATGCATATGTGCATTAGATGTATGCATATATGCATTGAATACAATATGTCTAGATGTAAAATTGTTGTAACCATCCTTGAATTAACATACTTAAGGTTATAGAAGCAAATTTTGTTTGCACCTTTTCTATATGTACTCTAAAACTTATTTTCAAACGTGTCCCAACACTTATTTACAGTCGATCTTTTATTGTCCTCTCTTGTTCTCTCTCATCTTTCTTTGTGTTTCTGTCCTTGAATGTCACATGCATACAATCTCTTTTTTCTTTCTTATATAAGAAATATATATATATTTGTTTTTCAAAAAAATTTTAAAAAAAAAAAAACATGAAAATTGAGTGAAAAAGTGAATATTCCAAATTGCCAAAAATCGATATTTAATGAATCCCAAGAGTGAAAAGTGAGCACCACTTGTGAGTTGTAATAGACAAGTGTCAGTCTCTTATTTTCAGTGAACAATAAATAGCAGAATTTAAGTACATTTTATTCAGCTGAGTTTGGTAAATGTAATCATTCTCTTTTTATTCAGGTGTGTTTCCTTCGCCTTTTATTTTGCTACGAATCAAAACTATTTTTATTTTTTAAGGTCCCACCACTTACTGGATTGCCTACTTCCCCACCATCTTCCCACTTTTATATATATTTATTTTTACTAAATCTAAATAATCATTTCAACTTCTTTTTACTCATTTTTATTTCACTCTCAAGTCTCATCTCATGATTGCTATGCAAATATATAGAAACTAACTTAATGGATCCAAACTAAATGGGTTAAAATCAAATTCACAATTCGTCCAAAACAGGGGTTTCAATTTTGACCCAACGAGTTAAACGGACGAAAAGATAAATGGACTCATTGTAAAAAAAATAAGATAGAAATAACTTTTTTTTAAATGAAAATTTATAAAACGATTTTTAAAAAACTTGTTCTTTGAAAAAAAATCAAAATCATGTAAAAAAATTTATTTTTGCTTATCAACCAGTTTGCTTGAATGAGCTGAAATTGTCACCCATAGTCCAAAATAAAAAAACAAGTTTGATATATATAACTAATCAAAATAAAATATCAACTTAACCCTTTCACTAATCATGAAAAATGTAAACAAATAGTCTACAAATAACAAATTATTAACCATGAAAAACGAATATTTAAACGAAAAAAATTCATTTATACCTAATAAAAGAATATAACCAAGGAAAACCAATTCTAATCCAGAAAAATCAAAATTCAAAAATAAAACTAATAAGTTTAGAAAGATAATGAGTTGGTTTGCCAACGTAAGTCAACCCATAAATCATGTGAACCGTTACACAACCCGGTCCGGCCAATCATTTTACCACATCCACGTAAATGGGAGGCGAGTTCATGCTTTATTACAACTTTATTATAATAACGAGTTTATAATCCCACCAATCAAGTGGATAACTTTTACCAAAAGAGTTTTGGCCTAGCGGTACCAATGTGGTTATGTAAGTGAGAGGTCACGGGTTCGACTCCCGACGGAGGCAAGTTCAAATTTAGGTGGAGATTGCTGTTTATGAGGCAAGTTCAAGTTTACGGGTTAGGAGTAGTTTATGAGTAGGAGTAGGATAGTTTGCCGTTCAAAAAAAAAAGTGGATAACTTTTAAAAATAATTTGTTACATAAAATGTAGAATGATGTATATCTTTTACGTTTAAAAAGGGTTTATTATTAAAAAAAAAACCAACATATTTTCATGTTTTTTGTGTTTTCGTCCCAACACGTTATTTTTTTTCCATAAAAGTTCTCAAGTTATTCTTTTCTTTTTGGTTTAGTGAAATTTGGACATTAGAACCCGGTTTTTCAGTTTTTTAAAACCCGGTTCACAAATTATAATCGGGGTCTAATGTCCAAATTTCACTAAACCAAAAAAAAATAATAATAACTTAAGATTTTTATTGGAAAAAATAACATGTAGGGACGAAAACGCAAAAAACGTGAAAACATGTTGGTTTTTTTCATAATAAACCCTTTAAAAAATGGTTTATTATAAAAACACCAGTATGTTTTCATAGTTTTTGCGTTGTCGTCTCTCAATGTTAGTTTTTCCAGAAAAGTCCACAAGTTAAAATTTTCTTTTTTAATTTTGTGAAATTTGACCATTAGAGCCGATAATAATTACTAAACCGGATTTTCTAAAAACAAAAAAATAAGATTCTAATAACCAATTCACTAAACCAAAAGGAAAATTTTAACTTGAAAACTATTCTGAAAAAAAAAATATCATTGAGAGACGAAAACGCAAAAAATACATGAAAACATACTGGTGTTTTTATAATAAACCATTTTTTAAATGTAAAAAATATACATCATTCACTTTTGTGGTTTTTTGAAGATAAAAATACACGCCATTTTATTTTTTTGTTTTTCCGAACAAAAGAACTTGAACCATTAATTTTTATTAGTTTATTCAAACGAAAAAATATACGAGTCAATTCGTTTTTAAGTATTTTCATTTTCTAAATGCAAAAAAACTATGAAGTATTCTATTTTTAAGTTGTTTTGAACAGAAAAAACTATGAATCATTTTGTTTCTTTAGTTTTTTTGAACCGAACCATACTCTTTTATTAGTCTTTACGAACGAAAAAAACTACTAATCATTTCGTTTTCAAGTTTTTTAAACGTAAAAATATGAATCATTCCTATTTTTAGTTTTTCTAATGCTTAAATATAACCATTTAATTTTTAGTTTTTCAAAACAAAAAACTTAAAACTATTGACTTTTATTAGTATTTTCAAACGAAAAAAGCTACGAACCATTCTTTTATTCTTTTCGATCGAAAAAAAACTACGAATCATTTGTTTGCATTAGGTTTTTCGTTCGGAACAAACCAAGAACCATTCATTTGTATTAGTTTTTTCGTTTGGAAAAAACTACGAACCATTCGGTTTTTAAGCCTTTACAAACATACAAAAATATAAATCATTCCGTTCTTTTGGTTTTTTAACAAATAAGCTACACGAACAATTTTGTTATATGGAAAAACTTGAAAACAGAATGGTTGTAGTTTTTTGTTCAAAATTACTAATAACAAGAAATGGTTTGGTTCGGAAAAACTAAAAAACTGAAATTATTTGTAGTTTTTTTATTCTGAAAAACTAAAGATCGAAATGATGCGTAACATTTTTCTTTCGAAAAAACTAAAAAACAGAATGTTTCGTAGTTTTTCCATACGGAAAAAATAAACATCAGAATGGTTCTAATTTTTTTTCTTCAGAAAAACTAAAAGATGGAATGTTCAAAATTTTTACATTTGAATGGAAAAACTTGTAAGCAAATGGTTCGTAGATTTTTTTCGTTCGCGAAAACTAATAAAAAATTTATGGTTCAAATTTGTTTCGTTCGATAAAACTAAAAAAACGATATATTTTGCATTTACTTGTTCAAAAAAACTAAAAATGAAAATTGATTCGTATTTTTTAAGTTTGAAAAAAGTTGAAAATGGAATAGATCAATTTTCCTCTCACAGAAAACCTAAAAATCAAAATCGGTCAATATTTTTTGTTCATATGATGGATAATCGTAAATAGATAATCTTATATAATTATCAAAGAAAATAAAATAAATGTTTAGTTAAATATTTTTATCTTAATATAATAGCTTATACCAATAGCAATAATAGTAAGTTTGTAGTTTAATTAAAAGAATATATTAAATTATAGAAAATTTAATAAATATATAAAATAATTTTTATTATTATAATAATAATAATAATAATAATAATAATAATAATAATAATAATAATAATAATAGAGTAGAATAAATAGAATTATTTGAGGGGCCAAAACAAAACATGAACTACAAACTTGAGTAATGAAAAATATGATAATGAAAATGACAAAATGATTATTATATAAAAAAAATAATCATTTGATATTAATGTTAATGGTAGAGAGACTATTTCTACAAGTAAACAGTTAAACAAAAATGAAGGGTCATATTAAAACTTTATGCAAACTAAAAGACCATTTCTGTAATTTATAAAGAAATATTCTATATCAAAACTTTTTAATAACGCTACGCAACTTTTTTTTTTCTTTTGGAAAAGCAAATTGTCATGGTAAAAGATTCTTCCTTGCTTTTAGAGAACTGTTGGCTGGGCTTCGGCCCTTCTGTCTATTTGTTTTAGTTAATTATTAGTGGCGATCCATATCATTGGGCTCTTTTATGGGTTCATGTTTCTTTTTTAGGCTTAAAGATGTGTTACTTAAGGCCCGTTACAAATTTCTACTCTTCTTATTCTTAGGTAGAGAGGTTTTCAGCTGATCCGGATCGTTTTTTATTCGATCCTGTTTTTTCCCCAAAAACCCGGGTTTTTAATAGGTTTGGATCTTAACTGGATTTGGACCCAAAAAATGTAACATATGCAACCGGTTTTAAATATAAAACATCCGGTTTTTTCAAAAACTTAGTTGCAAAAAGCCCGGTTTTCTTAGCAAATTTTTTATCTTTTATTTTATTTTAGGCTTTAAATTTGGGTTTGAGCATTCTTTTATCATCTATTTGATAAACATTTCATTTGAGCTTTTATTTTTAATAACATTAGGCTTTTTAAATTATCTTATAATTTATACATTTATACAATTTTACTTAAAAGTTATAAACTTATAACTATAATTAAGATAACAAAACTCCAAACAAGTATAGTTTGTATTATATTTGATTATAAATACATACAAAGTTTAAAATAATAAAATTAGTGTACTATAAAAGCGGGTTTTTACCTGTTCTTTATAACTGGTTAATTATCCGATATACCAAAAACAAAAAAATCCGGTTGAAAACCCGGAGCGGCTAATAAACGGACCGGTTATTAAAACAACCGTTTTTACCGTAACCGGTTTCGGATCAAAATCGGATAACCGGATTTTTTTTTTTGCACCTATATTCTTAGCCAACGTTTGGTTCACGTAATGTAATTTGTAAGAATTTGAATTTTAGTTTTTAATATGATTAATGGTAAGGGTAGAAGATAGTTTTTAGTATTGGTTAGTGGTTAGTGGTGCGGGGGTTGGAATCTAAATCATATATGAGTTGGAATTTAATTCATGTATGAGTTGAGAGGAATGTCAAATTCCTATAAACAAAGAAAATTGATGTAAAATATATAAATTTTAACATTTGTCTTGGTTATAAAAAAATTCTAAACAAGCTAAATTTAAATTTCAGTTCCATTGAATTTCATTCCATAAACCAAACGCCACCTTGGTATCAACGTATTTTATTCTTTCAAGTTAAAGTTTAAAGATTTGAGTCGAATGTTAATTTGTTGACACGGTGGTTACTTCTCTGATAATCGACGAGAGAACCATGTTTACATTAGTAGGAGTGTGTAATGCCCCTTGAGCCAAAGGGTATCTTATTAAGTTAATTTTTTTTATTTGCCGTTTTGAACCAAATAATTATGTATGCATTATTATAATATTATCAGTAAAAACATAATATAGAACAATAAATATATATTTTTTTATGATTATAAAATTGTCATGAAGACCTTTAACATGAATTTAATGATAAATATATTTGATAATTATTTATGTAAATCTATTAGGACATAGGAAAGCATTAAAACTTTATATTAAAATTATAATAAAAAATGAAACATTTAAGAAAATAGATAAAATATTTTATATTATGAAAGAGAAATTTTAAATTTTTGTTAGGACGTAAAAGTTTTTATTTGGAATGTAAAAAAAACAATACAATCATATAAAATTTTGTGATCATAACGGTACATTTGAATATTTTTAAAGCAAATTATACTAATGGTTATGACAGAAAAACACAATAATATTATAGATAAAAAGAATACGGTCATAATGTTATATTTTAATTTTAGTAAAACATTTATATTAAATATTATAACAGAAAAACAAAAAATGTATTTATTATTTTTTTTTTAAAAATTACTAAAAATTGATTCTTTAAAATTAGTTTGGACGCTAATGGATTTTATATCGTAATTGGATAAAAACAAGGCTATCATAATGATATCATTGGATATTTGTAAAACAATATATATTAAAATTTATGACAAAAAAACAAAATTATTATATATTATATAAAAGATAAAATTATTATAAAGCCGTTATTTGAAATAACTCCTCCCGTAAAAAACTTAAATTAAAACATATATATCTCAATGTTTCGCAACGGTTTGTAAAAGCCAAACATTAGCAGGAGGTGGCGAGGCGTTGTTGGTTGTTTCATTATTAGAGCGAACGGTATATTCACCCCAAAAGGTTATTGTAATGCATCCCTTGATCAGTATTTTACAGAAAAGATTTGAGATAGGCTCAATTAAGAAAAGCAAAAATAATTTGAAAGCATGCATGGGTGATATGATGAAAAAGAGAAAGGTGTTACAGAAGTAATTGGCTCCATGAGACTGGAAAATCTTGGCTGTCATGGTGATGAGTATTATCTGCCAAAGTATTAGAGTTGGCAGCCGGAAGTAGTAGAGAAGATCCAAAGAGATATGGTGGATTTAAGATAGAAGATGGTGGTGGTACAGGCACAGGCACCGGCGACTGCAACGGCAACGGCAAAGGCAACGAAGGTGTTGACAAGAAAGTAGGGTAAGCCTGTTGAGAGGGTTGTGGCTGCACCTTCCCGTTAAAGCTCCACCAGTAATTAGCAGGGTTTTCTCCCATCATCTCCAAACGCTAAGTTTCTTGTTGGCTCTCTTTCTCTCAAACAATAGAAGTGAAAACACATAACAGATTCAACTCATGCCTCCTTGTCTTGAAAAAAACAAAAAACAAAACACCTTTAAGGGTCTCTTTTGCTTTAAAGAAAAAAAGCTTTTGTCATAAAATCTTTAATAATTTTCTTGTTTAAGCATTAAAACAAGCTTTTGGTGAGAAGTTCTCAGGGTTTGTGTGTTTTGCTTTGTAAAAATCACACATATCAGATTAGATGAGATTAAATTGATGACTAGTATACCCCCACCCTGTAAATGTCTCTATCAACAAAGTAAATTTGAAGCTGTGGGGTTGGGAAGCCCTCTACCATTTCTCCATCTTTTCTTTAGTTTAATTATTTATTTGTTTTCTCTATTAAAATATATTTATTGTTCTTTAGCTTTTAGCTGTATTACAAAAAAAGTGGGGCATAAGAAAAAGTAGTGGGCAATGGTTTTAGGCACAAAACAATGTCATTTTGGAGGTTCCTTGATTTGGGGGTGTTATACTACTATTATAAGCTAGGAGGGTTTTTCAGTCTAGTATTAGGGTTAGGGTTAGACTAAAATTGAAATATACTCCTTCAAGTAGAAGCTAGTAGGAATGCTATTTCTTCCTATAATAATTGAGCTATCTATGAAAAAACATTAATTTGAATTTGGAGGTGTGACTGAGATTGTCTTTTGGTAACTAATTAATTGATTACGATGTCTTAATTTGGCATTTAATTTAGGCATAAATTGCTGCTTGAGATAATTGCTTGAACTCGATCAATATTTTTACCTCATACATCTCTTAACTTGAATAATACCTATGAATTTGATATTTTTACCAATTGCTACATAGATATGACTAGTGGCATGCATACATTGGAGTAATATATTTTTTCGATTGACTCATTTAACCAAAATATTTTTCTTTAAAGTCCATCGTAGTTGCTTTTTTTGTTTTCACTTAAATCCCTCGATCAAAATGTTTGTCTTTAAAATCTCCCAAACTTACATGAAATTTCGATAATAAATTTTTGTTGTATATATATTATTACTAAATTAATACTCATGTATTACATGCATTAGTTAACTTAAAATAAAATATTTATAACTATGTATAATATAATAATTTTATTATTTAAGAATTTATTTAACTTTAATTAATTACTTATTAAGATTAGTTTTGAATAGAATTGAGTTGCTTTAAAACATAAATAAAATTTAGTAAATGAAATGATAAAAGTAGAGCGTGACACATGACAAATAATATGATATGATTTATAAAAATGTTAATCATTTAACATAATTTTTGTCATTTAAGTTTACAATACTTTAAAACAAAATATGAATTACAGTAATTATGTTTACAAGAAATAAAATACAAAAAAAGTCATTACTGTAGTTTATTTCAATTAATTAATTTGTATAAACGGAAAAACTAACTTAGGAAAATTATGCGAGAAAACGAGATTTTCCTTCATCAAAAGAATGACATGTGGTGAAAAAATATTTTGCCATATTAATATACATACATACATATATGTGTGTGTGCGCACGCGTGCGTGTGTGTACGTTTAAACATTATTTTCCTTAACATATTTATTGAGTTTGTATACACATATTTTTTTTATTTAATATTGACTAATTTGGTTTCTTTTATATGTTTAATGAGTTAATGTTGACACAATTAAATAAATAAATTGATCAATATCAACACAAAAGTATGTGGATATAAACTCGTTAAATATGTAAAACAAAAGATAAGTTGACATAATAATATACGACAAAAAGATATAGTACCGAAGTTTCCTGTTTATTGAGGGTTTTGTAGTATGATGGTTTTCGAGGCAAACATTTAATTGAAAGAAAACATATATACTCTAAGGTTTTTTTTACGTAAATATCAATTTTGAGATTAATGCAAACATTATATATTGTTGCACCACAACGATAAATGTGTTTAATTACTTTTTAGAAAATGTATAATTATATCTACATTGTTAAATTAATATAGCTATTTTTTATTTTTAAATTATGACATTTACTGATATGAACTTTTATAGTTAAAGTTATATATTCATAATAACTTATTTATTAATTATGTAAATTTATTTATTAAGATAATATGTTAATCAATTAAATATTATATTATAGAGTTTATTGGTGAAAAGCATTCCACAAAAGGTACATAGATACATTTCAACATTCTTAATCTTTTTAGCAACTAACTTTTATTGGTTGATCATCTCTGTTTATCATCAAATGGTGTGTGTATATATAATTAATATTTATATATAGAGGGGTTTCATCTCAAACTTTCTTAAATAGAAAATCATTTGAAAAATTATTTTTTCGTTCAAAAACTTCTATAATTAATAATTTTAAAGCTTCATTGGTAATTTTTTTTTTAAAAGAATGGCTAATACATAAAATGAGAGATTTTATTTGCGTATAAACTTTTGTCTTTCTATCTAGAATTTTGCTGAGTTATGCACAAATAAAATTGTATTCTACACATTAATAAAAAAGTTAATTTTATAAAGTAACAATAAATATTTAACTGATAAAAATAGAAATTTTAATGATAAACTAAAATTTTAAATTAGTTTTCCATGAAAGTTAGGTTATTTCTAATTTTTTGATCTCCACTCTCATTAGTCACACCATGTTTACAATTCTTCACATATTTATACATGTTAATATCCTAAAAGGGTGTAGAAACAACTAATTAATTTATCGTAGTGATCGATGTGATGTTAATATATATACAAGAGCAATTTATTTTTCTAGCTTCTTGATAGTTCAATAAAAATTTTATACCGTAAAAAAATGCTAGTATGAAACATACGTTAATCAGTACCAACTAGATTGAATCTGTTAATACCAACAATAGTTAGAGTATTTATCAACTTATCAAAGATACCATTCATCTTTGGCCTATTCTAATCCCATAGTAGGTTGCAAAATATGGATCTAGGGTATATGCTCCCGCAATGCCATAAAGGGAATGGGGTCTTTTCATTGTTGTCGTGTTAAATATGTCCGATTTGCTTTTGTGTAACGACGACTTCTAATATTTAACCAAGTAGGTGGTTGAATAATAATTTTATAACCAAATATTTACGTAAAACAAATAGGATCCACGGTAGCAATTTTTATCACATTGTATGCTATGTTGATTCCTTGGTAATTGACATTGTGGTGTATTTCTAAGGTAATAATTTGTTTTTAGTAAGTTATTTTAAATGTTTTTTGCTTGAAAATTGAATCTAATATTTAAATGAGTCAAAATATTTGTTTATAGTGGAATTCTTGTAGGATTAAGTAACGAAGTTATGACTTGCATCTGATTCTCAATTTGGTTAATTTTGGAGGCATTTTTAGCAAAGGTAAGATTTATCAGTTTTGTTTTGGGTTCATTGAATCCTAGATTGAATTGAGGTTGTTTGATGTTGTTGTTGGCTTGATTTTGGCATAGAATTAAATGGTATAAAGACATTACCATGCCAAAATTATTGTGAAATAAAACTTGATATTGAAGGATTTGTAGGCCGATGTTGATTCAACAAGTCAAATGAGCCTTGACATTCTGCTGATGAGTTTTGGGTCGACATGACAAGTCATTTCCATATTACTCGGTAAGTGAACACCTGTAGCTTGTCCACATTCGCTATTTTGCTTCGTTTGGCATCATCTTAGCTTTGCTTGGTTGAATGAAAAAATAAATTTTTTAAAAGATTTTCCAGTTCTACTTTTAGGAAAGTTTTTCGTGAAGCCTTCCGATATGATATATGTATTTATGTATGTAACATTTGACAAACTTAGAAAAATTAGTGTAAAAGATGCATTACACATATGACTTATTAGTTAGGTTTATAAATCATTAATCTAAAAAATATTATTATAACTATAATGGTGAAAAGCTAGCATGTTGATATGAAAAAGAATTGAGGAAATCGTTATCAAGCTTTATTAAATTACAAAAAGATTAAAAGAGGTATATAAAAGTATTGTATACCGAAAAAGAGACTATTGCTTTTAATAAACTAAATTAAGTACTATATGAATGATATGTTATTATCTTTTGTGTGTGTATGTATGTATGATCTGAGAGGGTACCATTTATTATTTAGCGCACCAAAAGATACCAACTTTTTAAAAAAAATAATATTTTTTTCATAAACATGTTTTTAATTAACATTATAAAATGATATATAAATTTCACATACATTCACATCTCCTAAATCGTTAAAAATAATATGAACGTGCACTTACAAAAATTTACATATATGTGAACGTACATTTGTGTAATGCATTATTTCATACACTTAAAATGTGAATAATGTTAATTAAAACATGTTTTCATTTTTTTCGCGTTAATTTTTCTTTTTGGTTTAGTGAAATTTGGACATTAGAACCCGGGTATAATTATTAAACCGGGTTTTTATAAACTGAGAAATCGGGTTCTGGTGTCCAAATTTCACTAAACCAAAAAAAAAATTTAACTTGGGGACTTTTATGAAACAAAATAACATGGAGGGACGAAAACGCAAAAAAAAAAGTGAAAACATGTTGGTTTTTTTCATAATAAACTCTCATTTTATACATAGTTAAAATTATGTGCTTCTTTTGCGTCGTTGCTTTTATTTTTTTTACTCCATTTTCAGCGCATGTGTTGTTCTTGCTACAACTGTGGGCAAGGATTATACATACGATATTTTTTTGTAAGGAAAAAATCAAAATTTTATTAAAACTCAAAACAAACGAACACCAATATCTGCAAGGGATAGATAATGGATCACATAATTAGGATCGACTTTAAAGAGCATTGGCAAAACTCAATACAGCTATACGTAAAAAAACATATGGAAACCATAACAAAATAAAACGATAAGTTTACATTCCTACTTGCTAAATGTAAATGTTCATAATTATGTTTTATAATCTCATAGCATGCTAGTGTATCTTGTTTAACTGTGGTTTATACATTATTAATGCTCTTCTTATAATTAGTCTGGATATCGTATTTCAGTTTAACAGATTTTGCTAAACCTATCGTTGAGTTTTATTTTAACTTAATTAACTTGTATTCTCACTAACAATGTGTTGGTGATTTATCACCAATATTATTTAAGTGTAACGGGATTAACTTGTTTGACCAAAATAATCTTATTACATAATGAACAAATTAGGTTGGTGCGGAGTGCACACTTGTTCAAATATTGTGTAAGATTAATTACCGGGGGTTCGGGGGCAGCGCCCCCGATAGCGTGGTTCCAGGGGCGGCAGCCCCTGGCTGGGTTGGAAATTTTTTATTTCGACTAATGTTGCTTTAAGAAATTTGATGCGAAATTCGGATGAATTCGAAATTGGACCCGAAATTCGGATGATCCGAATTGGACCCGAATTTCGGTTGAATCCGAATTATAGTTGGTTTTGGCGGTTACCCGCCGTTTTTTGGTCATTTCGTAGGTACAAGAAAATCAGAAACATTTTCATATTCTCGGTTCGTTTTCTCTGAGTTTTATCCGATTGGGATTTCGATTGTACCGTCGAAATACTTCAATCTGAAAGTGTATCACGACTCTCAGATTATCCAAGCATTTTTGCAACCCATATTTTCTACACAATGCGCATCTCTAGAAACCCAAGTAGTAAGTAGGCCCCATGATGCAGCGTAGCAACTGGAAAAATAGACTAGTCTGTTGATTCAAAGAATTCCAGACTAATCTCTACCAAAAGTATGTTGATTCCGTAGAATGCCACACAATTGGGCTTCAAACAACCGATTTTTTTGAACTCGGAAGTTTGGAAAGTGAGAAAGTTTTCTTAATTCGTAATCTGCTTTCATACATGACTTCAACAGAACTTAAATAGAAATAGGAAACTAAAAACGGGTCAAAAAAACCCAGCGGGTCGACCTAGGAAACGAAAATAAAAACCCAAATAACCAACAAAAATCATAAAAAGGCCCATAACTCTCATTCCGGGTCGAATTTGGGCCTAACGGTTGGGCAATGCGGTTTGTCACTGCGTGGAGCTCGACCCAACGGTCGTCTGGACACCTGATTCGCCCCAAACGGAGTCCCGAGTCAAAAGTTAGGGTCGTTTCCGTTTAGCCCCTTTTATTACGGACCTTATCTTGGGCCTCCAGAAACAGGATGGCCCGATCATCGACACTTAGCTCTGCATCACCCCATCAAAGCTTGGAAGATATTAGCTACCCTCCGAAGTAGTTATCTTTTGTGTGACTATATTTACTTAGGATATGTTAAATTGGAATTTTCGTGACAACCCTAATGTACTTAAAGTTCTAAATGCCCATGTTGTATCTACATATATATTTGGGTTATAATCAGGTTTTCTTTATGTATGATGTCATCTTGCAATTATTATTACGTCTTACAATGTCTCTAACCCGTCCACTTATCTAATATTTCCTTACATGCAGTGCCGGTCTTATTTTTTTTTTTTTTTAGGTCCGGGGCATATATTTAAATAAGTCCCTCTATATATATAAGCAAAATTCATATAAAAAGTTACAATTAAATAATATTGAGAAATAAACGTTATACTTTTTCTTCGTATAATTATAAATCGTGTAAAAATTGCATACAATATTAAATTATATTTTTATTACGTCAGATCCATTTTAGCAAATGATGAATATCATACATTGTGAATGGTCTTATTTGAAGAGTAGATATGTACATAGAGTCATTTTCCGTTGGTATCGAAAAGATTTGAAATGAAGTTTAATATATTTGTAAACTATATATGCTAGCTTTATGTATATTCAACTATATGTACCTAGATTTCACCTTATTCACTTTGGTTTAGTACAACTATACACAAGAGATAAAGTCATTCGAGCCACCACCAACATCATATGACACCTTGTAAGTTATAAAATAAAGATTTCATAGAAATCCCATAAAAAGAGAAATTAATTGAAACTAAATTTTATTCAATTCCCGAAGAAATATACAATTATTGGAGCAGCGTACCCGCTTTTGCACATACGTATGCATCGTCAAGACTATCCATATTATTGATGTTGAGTTCCATAATTCTGTTTGGTTTAAAAGTGATGATTCTTTAAAAATTGACATGTATGCTTTTCTATAAACTTTGTTTTCATTGTTTTATACTACGAATCGACCAATATTTTTGCTTTATTTTGTATAAAAAATGCTATGGCAAATAGATTTCAAAATCAAAAAACCGTCCATCAGTTTCAGAAAACCCATCTCATCTCCAACAAGTGGAAGGTGGTGGCCATATCTGGAAAAGCTGGTGCACTTCTCATATAAATAACTCCAAGTTGAGGAGGGTGAGCAAATAAAGCAACAAAAAAGCCAATTATATTTAAAACCATCACTCTCAACACTCCTACCTATCCCATCATACACAACCAAAGAAGCAAAAAGGAAAAAGATCGATTATCGTTAAACATTTCATGGTTTCGATTCGATCTAGAACCATTTTAACCCTAACATATACATACGTACACGCTTACGACAAGTCAATCAACCGACTTTTATCTCAAACCAGTTAATTAACCATACACTAAACACAAACCCATCATGCAAGAGTGCAAGAGACTGGCCGGCCACAACAATATATAAGAATCGGTACGGATTTAAGTAACGTACGTATCTTTCGTTCTTGTGTACGTATAAGGATAGATGTTAATTGTTAGTTTAATCTTGATTATGTAAATAGTTTAGATTTAAATATGTAATTTTATAAAGTATAAGGACCTAGAATAGCAATTAGTAAACTTGAAGAGTTGCATCTTGGGATAATGGGAAAAAAACCACTAATTTGTCACCTTTTTTGTGATTAAAACCTCAAACCATTTTTTGTTGCATAAAAAACCCCGAACTAACTAAAAATCAGTAAATCAAGGTTTTATCAATGGGTAACCAGTTGAAATCGGTTATTAATCCTACGTAGACTGGTAAATAACCTACGTGGAATAAATTTTAATTTTTGAAACCGGTTGCCAAGTATTACACATCATTTAAACCCACGTTGATAATTTTTAAACGGGATTACATAATCAACGAGTGTTTAAATTATGTGTAATACTTGACAACCGGTTTCAACAATTAAAATTAATTCTACGTAGGTTATTTACCGGTCCACGTAGGATTAATAACCGGTTTCAATGGGTTACTCATTGATAAAACCTTGATTTACTGATTTTTAGTTAGTTCGGGGTTTTTTATGCAACAAAAAATGGTTTAGGGTTTTAATCACAAAAAGCTGACAAATTAGTGGTTTTTTGCACAATTATCCCTTGCATCTTTTAGTAAAAGTCACAACCCTTCGTGAAGAGGCACGTTCAAACCATTGTGTCGGTTCACACACACCTCTTAATTAGATTAGTATATAAAGAAAACATTGTAAAAAATTCTATTGTGTATTTTCCAATCAGATAAAACCGATGTTCACACACATATATATAATTGGCTTGGGGCCGTCCTACCAATCCACACACAATAATGAAAAAAGATGAAGTCTTTTTTCACCATCTTTTTGTTCCTTTTTAGTAACAAAAAGAAAGAGAGACTTTGACTTGTGCAAGAAATAAGTACTGTTCTATTATTGAATTCAATTGTGCACAATGTAAATTGTTAATCATGAACGCACTAATTTAATGAATAAGAATAATTTGCTTTTTCAGAAGGAATATTGTTAAATATGAGACCACCTTCTGGCACTATCTTTTTTTCTATGTCCTTTTATCTTTATTTTTTTCTATTAAAAACTGCAACTGTACTTATCTTTCTTTTTCAACATTTCATTGTGTGTAGAGAATACAAGTTTTCATTCAGTGTTGATCTTTGGATGGGAACAACTGGTTTACTGCATGTCTAGACTCTAGAACTAGGATGATCGAATCATGGTTCAATTCCTCGATGGCAGTAGACAACGTACAGTAGCTGCCGGCAGTGACCATAATATTAGATGGGGAGCAGTTATGATGATTTTTTTTTTTTTTTGTATATAGATACATGGTAGTATTTCATCTTTTGCGTGTGTGGGTGTGTATAGACACCATATATATATATCATAAAATCATATTAGTTTCAAATTCTTGACATAGTTATGTCTTACATGAATATATAGCTAGATCGATGATGTAATTTCTCATAATGGAGATGGCAAGCCACAATGGTAAATACTGAGAATGCATACCAAATGACTTCTAGTCCAATAGTACCAGATGTTAAGGTGATCCTCAAGACCTCAAGGTTAGGAGTTCGAGTTGTGTAAATTTAGGAGTAGATTTAGATGGGTGTGTGAGTATTGCCGTAAAAAATAATGAGAATGCATGACTGGTTGATGTGAGAGCGAGTAAGGTAAAGTGTGAGATAAAAAACCTAAAAAATGCAGAATGCATTAACTCAGCCAACACTACTACTAATGGGCTAATGATTATTGACTAATAACGGGCTAATGAGCTAGTCATAGAGAAATAACTACTATCAGACTATGTAAATAGTGGGCTTGTAATGGTTCTCCTAGTGTCTTGCCATGTTTGTTTATTAAACATATTTCTTTTTCATTTTTTAGGGATAAAAATAGATCAAGGTCTATTAACAAGGAATAGTGTATTAATTTTTTCTATTTGGACCTGAATTTTTTGTGCAAGTAATTCTGTATAGTTGGAATAATTATATCTCACTTTCAAACCTTTAGTAACATTTTGAAAATTAATATGTATATTCTAAATTGTGCTCGTTACATATGTTTAGTGTCCTCATTATATACGTCAATCTGTCTG
>JAANYP010007001.1:0-30851 GCA_020465985.1 Centrapalus pauciflorus | reverse complement strand
GCACGCTTTAATATGCTTGGTGTGTGTAGGTTACTTATAGAATATATTAATTGTAATTTTAAAAATGTTTTCATATTGTACTAAATGTTTGTTATATAATTTTATGTAAAAGACAAAAAAAATCAAGACCGTCCCTTACGGGGCAGTCCTGAATGACTAGGTCCCAAGGAGCAATACAGCATCAATCAAAACTAAGAAAGATTAATAAAGTACGGAATTAAGTCATTACAGAAATTAGGATTATCATACAATAATTTCAAAACAAAACTACAAAAGGGCACCAGGACACTAATCTAATACATAATCACAACACATAGCACTGATCTACCCTAACCACCACCATTATTGCCTTCAATCAATACCAATTGCATATTCAGTAGTGGTCCAATGACTTCAAATTTGAGCGAGCAGATCCTAAAGACTTGGGTCAGCTGGACCTTTTTCCTTTGATTAAACCTGTAAGAGGATTCAACAACAAATGTAAGCGGTGCTTAGTGAGATTATAGATTTATCAGTTAACATGCCATGACAATTTTAAGCGGAGACTTGACTTTTGACTTTGACTTTGACCTCTGACTTTGACTTTAAGCGCGATTTTGACATGACTGCCGCTAGCAGCCAGACATTGTGAGACATAGTACTTAAGATCGGATGATGTTTAATCCCACGCACACGCTTTTAATTCTTCGGGCCAACCACATACCGGGCTACCTACCAGTAAGACAACGTGGGCAAACATTGGAGTAGACTTAATCATAAACTGACATAGACTTAATCAGACTTGAATTGTGCAGAAGCATATGAAAGCATTGATATCAAGGCAAATGACTCAAAACATTCAAAGTAATGAATCAAGATAGCAACAACAATATATATCCAGGACTAATTCAGACTGTAAAGACATTTGTGCAGGATGATATATTAAAATCTATCATGATCCACAGGGCGTCACCGTACCAAGGTGTGCACAGGTCACATTCTAGCTGAGCATATAGACTTTCAAATAAAGCTATAACAACAATATGTCTCACAGGAAGACAAGCATGTAAACAGTTATATCTATAACTCACAGTTACTGATTTTAGGCATGATTGTTGACTTTGACTTTCGCAAGCAGATTAAATCCACCACCTGAGTAATCTCAGGATTTATCAATTACATACTTTAGCTTTGACTTTACTGACTTTGGCTCTGACATGCTTCTCTAAATTTGGCTTGCCTTTATTGACTGAGCTTGACTTTAATTACCTTTATCTTGACTTTTCTTGCTTGGCTTTACAGACTTTTGCTTTATTAAATAGTTTAGATTTAGCTGAACCTATAAATTGGAAGACAAATCAATTTTACATAAGCTCTTTGACTTTACACAACATAATTGTGTATTTTAGTTGAATTCTCGGATTTTCTGAAGCTTATGTATAGACTTATTGCATTTTTGACTTCTCGTGTCATTTCAAACTTTGTTGAATCACAATTAGGCTTATAATTTAACTTGGCACGATTTAATGACTTTTGATCTTATATGCATTTCATGGACTTGTATGACCTTTCAGTCATTTTAGGCTTCATTTTACATATACATGATCATGGTACTTCATAATATGCTTTGCTTTGTTTCTGCATACACATACTGCAAGGCACACACCCACACCTATACTTGATCTTATTTGTGTGTGTGTGTGTGTGTGTGTATATATATACATATATATATATATTGATGTCACATTTCACACACTGCTGCACATAAATTAGCTTATAATTATGAATACTAATGCTGCTCAAATGAACATATATACACCTATTTGATTTATTAATGCAAATATGTATAGACTTAATTTTGTTGTTGTTGTGATTTAATGACAAAATCCACAAGTCTTGCACTATTTTATTCAAATAAAAGGCTATTGATTAATACACATATAAATCAATAGATACAGGACATGTTGTTGGCTTGTCTTTGTTACACACACATACTCAATTTATGAAAATTAAAGTGAAGTTGGACTGTTGTGTTCTTCTTATTGGAATGATTTTGTTTATGCAGTCGACACACACATCACACACTTGTATGTACACATATATTTATATATTGGGTGCTGTCTCTGCATGTTTTACTTTCTTAGCAACACACACACACAACATATACTATTTTTATGAAAGCCAAAGAAATGTTGGAAGGCTGCTGGACTGTTTTCTTTCCTCACACACAACATACATACACACTGCATTCATACTGAAATTAATCAAGAAAATGAAAGATTGCTTTACGTTTTTGTTATAAATTCTGTCAAACACAGCTCACATTATATATATATATATATATATATATATATATATATATATATATATATATATATATATATATATATATATATATATATATATATATATATATATATATATATATATATATATATATATATTGTTAGGCACAAAAAGGCCTCAGTCAAACCTGCTGTATATCTGATGGGGAGATTTTTAATCAAACGTGTTGATGCACTTGAAGGTTGAATTTAAGGCCTGTTATATGCCTTATTGATACCTGAAAGTGATTTGCAATATCAGCCTAAAGCTGTTTATCATGTTGCATTCGTTGCAACAAAGGCAGTTTGTCCAAGCTGTTCTGTCTGCTGAACAGGCTAGATATAAACTGTCTACGCTGCTCTATTCTGTTGAGCAGCTTGGACAGTTTACAAGTGTTTTGTTCTTTGTGAACAGAACCTGTTCTTTGTGAATAGGTTAAACACTTTATGGAATATGTTTCCAAGTCCTCATGTATTGTTTTTGGCTACAAGATCAGTTTACAAGTCGAAGACAAAGTGGAAAATAGAACTGCACAGCCTGCCCACGTTATTCTGTCACATGAAGACAAACAGATATTTGAAAAGGGTGACAGACCTTTTCTTATATCAAAATGGCATTAGCAAAAGAAGAAAGATGCAAAGTTAACATTCTTCTTATGGTTAAAGCCTTATGCAACAGTGACAAAAAGTAAAAGACAAAGATTCTGCCATGTGAAGACAAAGATACTTTATCAGAACGTGCAGAAAGGTGTTTTGTCCTTTTGGAAAGACTCTCCATTATCTCATCTGTCCAATGAAGAAGCTTCACTAAGATTCTCCTTTTGAGTATTAAAGAAAGCTTCTAAGGATAAAGAGATATCAAGAGTGTGAAATCAGAATGTGCATTGAAGTGTGTTATTCCATGCATGCAAGTCTGCTTATATAAAACAGTCGAGTGTGTCTAAGCTGTTCTAGAGTAAGTTGTCCATCTGAGTCTTGTAAAAATAGTGAGTGCTTCTAAGTGAGTGTATTCATTGTACCCAGTCTGAGTGACTCTTAGATTAGTTAACCAACTGTTGTATCCGTCATCTCAGCTTGAACCTTTCCGCATTCAAGCTTGTTTGTAATTAACACTTGTTAATAATATACACAAATATTGAGAAAAAGATTGTTAAGTTTTAAAAAGTTGTATTCACCCCCCCCCCCCTCTACAGCTTAGAACGATCCACTTGGGAAACCTTTTGGGACCTACAACTGGTATCAGAGCAGATAGAGTGTGTGTTAACTCTAGATCTCTTATTCTCTCAAATTTTCCATGGACAACAGTGCTGCAAATTCCTCATCCTACTATGACAATGGGTCAATGGCCAAACCCCCAAAGTTCAATCATCAGAAGTTCTCTGGTTGGAAGTGCAGAATGATGCTCTATTTAGAGAATCTGGATGTACAACTACCAGAGATAGTAATGGAAGGTCCCTATGTGCCAACTTCTGTTACTACCATAACTCCTGCTGTTGAAGGAGCTGCCCCTGAAATCAGAACCTTTGAGAAGGATAAAGCTCAATGGTCTAATGAAGACAAAAGGCTGGTTGCTCTGGATGCAAAGGCCAGGTATAACCTGGTTATCTGTCTGCCTGATGATGTGTTCAAACAGGTTAAGAAGATGAAGACTACAAAGGAGATGTGGGATACTTTGTGTACCGTCTATGATGGACCCACAATCACACTGGATAACAGGATTAACAACCTTGTTAGACAGTGTGAACTCTTTTTTGCAAAACCAAAGGAGACTCTCACAGAAACCTACACCAGGTTTACTGCTCTTGTTAATGATCTCATAGCTGTTGGGATCACAAAGGACAGCCTGACCCTGGTGAATAAGTTCTTGGATATCTTACCTGAAGAGTGGAACTACTTTTCTACCATCTTGAGAAATTCAGGTACCATCAAAGGTATGGATTTTGTAAACTTATATGGATCCTTACTAAATGATGAGCAGTCAAGGCAGCAGAAGAGAAATGCCTTGGAAATGTCCAAGAGAGGTGCTGCCTTAGTGGCCAGCGTGAGACAACCTGTTGGGCAGGTATGTGATGTGTTGACACAACCTGATCAGCAGGCTGATGATGAAAGAGAGGAAATGTCTGATGAGGAAGACAAGTTTGAAGGGCCTTGGGCCTGGTCGAACTTGTCCAGAGCAAGTTTGAACCAGGGGTTATAATTAAGGGTTAATTCGTTTTAATTAACAACTTTTGCGAAATTCGATCAGAGATTAGTGGAGAGGCGATCTCAAACTTGCAAGCAGATTGAGTGTTTGTTCTTGAAGAGAATCACGTGTCGGGGCGTTCTATTATTCGTCTATAATCGTGTGTGTCTCCGTGTTCCGTGTGCGTAGTCTATCCGTCAAACCGCTAACGAGGATTCCGCACTCGTTGGACGACGTCGCGTCAAGGTAAGATCCGTAGGAAGGCGACCTTACAGAACATGCTGAACAATGCATAACAACGGCAAGTCGATGCATAGATAGATGATGAACTGCGATGAATGATGAACATGGTTGATGTACGATGAAGATGATGATGATGATGATGATGATGATGATGATGATGCAAAACAACACCAACATGATGCATAGATGAACGATGAGCACGGCGATGATTAACATCAATGCATCATGAATTTGTATAGATTTTGCATAGATAAATTCGAGATGCATCACGAGTGAAACGATGATTATGATATACATCGACATATCATCTTTTTTGAATTTGTCTGGATTTTGTTATATTTGGAAATGTATTAATTAAATTTATTTAGCATTTATTATTTAATTAGTTGCTAGAATATTAAATTATATATAAATTAAAATTAATTAGAATAAATATATATTTTTCCCGAAACTACCCAAAATACCCTTCTACATTTGATCTTGAATGCACTGAATACATAAAGTTTTCCAACTATTTACCCTTTTGCCTTTTAATCTAACCCATTCAAGTTTTTGATCTAATGAATGACATAGGTTCTTTTATATCTCGATACACAAAAGTTCTCCACTAAACCTCCCTCCTAATATATTATCTTATATATATGTAGAGACAATACATAGTGGCACGCTTTAATATGCTTGGTGTGTGTAGGCTAGTTATAGAATATATTAATTGTAATTTTAAAAATGTTTTCATATCGTACTAAATGTTTGTTATATAATTTTTATGTAAAAGACAAAAAAACCAAGACCGTCCCTTACGGGGCAGTCCTGAATGACTAGGTCCCAAGGAGCAATACAGCATCAATCAAAACTAAGAAAGATTAATAAAGTGTGGAATTAAGTCATTACAGAAATTAGGATTATCATACAATAATTTTAAAAAAAAAAACTATAAAAGGGCTCCAGAACACTAATCTAATACATAATCACAACACATAGCACCGATGTACCCAAACCACCACCATTGTTGCCTTCAATCAATACCAATTGCAGATTCAGTAGTGGTCTAATGACTTCAAATTTGAGCGAGCAGATCCTAAAGACTTGGGTCAGCTGGACCTTTTTCCTTTGATTAAACGTGTAAGAGGATTCAACAACAAATGTAAGCGGTGCTTAGTGAGATTATAGATTTATCAGTTAACATGCCATGACAATTTTAAGCGGAGACTTGACTTTTGACTTTGACTCTGACATTGAGCTCTGACTTTGACTTTCAGCGCGATTTTGACATGACTGCCGCTAGTAGCCAGACATTGTGAGACATAGTACTTAAGATCGGATGATGTTTATTCCTACGCACACGCTTTTAATTGTGGGGGCCAACCACATACCGGGCTACCTACCAGTAAGACAACATGGGCAAACATTGGAGTAGACTTAATCATAAACTGACATAGACTTAGTCAGACTTGAATTGTGCAGAAGCATATGAAAGCATTGATATCAAGGCAAATGACTCAAAACATTCAAAGTAATGAATCAAGATAGCAACAACAATATATATCCAGGACTAATTCAGACTGTAAAGACATTTGTGCAGGATGATATATTAAAAGCTATCATGATCCACAGGGCATCACCGTACCAAGGTGTGCACAGGTCACATTCTAGCTGAGCATATAGACTTTCAAATAAAGCTATAACAACAATATGTCTCACAGGAAGACAAGCATGTAAACAGTTATATCTATAACTCAAAGTTACTGATTTTAGGCATGACTGTTGACTTTGACTTTCCCAAGCAGATTAAATCCACCACCTGAGTAATCTCAGGATTTATCAATTACATACTTTAGCTTTGACTTTACTGACTTTCGCTCTGACTTTGGTCCTGACATGCTTCTCTGACTTTGGCTTGACTTTATTGACTGAGCTTGACTTTAATTACTTTATCCTGACTTTTCTGGCTTGGCTTTACAGACTTTAGCTTTATTAAATAGTTTAGATTTAGTTGAACCTGTAAATTGGATGACAAATCAATTTTACATAAGATCTTTGACTTTACACAACATAATTGTGTATTTTAGTTGAATTCTCGGATTTTATGAAGCTTATGTATAGACTTATTGCATTTTTGACTTCTCGTGTCATTTCAAACTTTGTTGAATCACAATTAGGCTTATAATTTAACTTGGCACGATTTAATGACTTTTGATCTTATATGCATTTCATGGACTTGTATGACCTTTCAGTCATTTTAGGCTTCATTTTACATATACATGATCATGGTACTTCATAATATGCTTTGCTTTGTTTCTGCATACACATAATGCAAGGCACACACCCACACCTATACTTGATCTTATTTGTGTGTGTGTGTGTGTATATATATATATATATATATATATATATATATATATATTGATGTCACATTTCACACACTGCTGCACATAAATTAGCTTATAATTATGAATACTAATGCTGCTGAAATGAACATATATACACCTATTTGATTTATTAATGCAAATATGTATAGACTTAATTTTGTTGTTGTTGTGATTTAATGACAAAATCCACAAGTCTTGCACTGTTTTATTCAAATAAAAGGCTATTGATTAATACACATTTAAATGAATGGATACAGGACATGTTGTTGGCTTGTCTTTGTTACACACACATACTCAATTTATGAAAATAAAAGTGAAGCTGGACTGTTGTGTTCTTCTTATTGGAATGATTTTGTTTGTGAAGTCGACACACACATCACACACTTGTATGTACACATATATTTATATATAGGGTGCTGTCTCTGCATGTTTTACTTTCTTAGCAACACACACACACACACATATACTATTTTTATGAAAGCCAAAGAAATGTTGGAAGGCTGCTGGACTGTTTTCTTTCCTCTACACACAACATACATACACGCTGCATTCATACTGAAATTAATCAAGAAAAGGAAAGGTTGCTTTATATTTTTGTTATAAATTCTGTCAAACACAGCTCACATTATACAGATATATATATATATATATATATATATATATATATATATATATATATATATATATATATTAAGTTTCTTTTTTTTTTATATATATATATATATATATATATATATATATATATATATGCACAAAAAGGCCTCAGTCAAACCTGCTGTATATCTGATGGGGAGATTTTTAATCAAAACTGTTGATGCACTTGAAGGTTGAATTTAAGGCCTGTTATATGCCTTATTGATACCTGAAAGTGATTTGCAATATCAGCCTAAAGTTGTTTATCATGTTGCATTCGTTGCAACAAAGGCAGTTTGTCCAAGCTGTTCTTTGTACTGAACAGGCTGGATATAAACTGTCTACGCTGCTCTATTTTGTTGAGCAGCTTGGACAGTTTACAAGTGTTTTGTTCTTTGTGAACAGATGCTGTTCTTCGTGAACAGGTTAAACACTTAATGGAATATGTTTCCAAGTCCTCATGTATTGTTTTTGGCTACAAGATCAGTTTACAAGTCGAAGACAAAGTGGAAAACAGAACTGCACAGCCTGCCCACGTTGTTCTGTCACATGAAGAAAAACAGATATTTGAAAAGGGTGACAGACCTTTTCTTATATCAAAATGGCATTATCAAAAGAAGAAAGATGCAAAGTTAAAATTCTTCTTATGGTTAAAGCCTTATGCAACAGTGACAAAAAGGAAAAGACAAAGATTCTGCCATGTGAAGAGAAAGATACTTTATCAGAATGTGTAGAAAGGTGTTTTGTCCTTTTGGAAAGACTCTCCATTATCTTATCTGTCCAATGAAGAAGTTTCACTGAGATTCTCCTTTTGAGTATAAAAGAAAGCTTCTAAGGATAAAGAGATATCAAGAGTGTGAAATCAGAACGTGCATTGAAGTGTGTTATTCCATGCATGCAAGTCTGCTTATATAAAACAGTCGAGTGTGTCTAATCTGTTCTAGTGTAAGCTATCAATCCGAGTCTTGTAAAAACAGTGAGTGCTTCTAAGTGAGTGTATTCATTGTACCTAGTCTGAGTGAGTCTTAGATTAGTTAACCAACTGTTGTATCTGTCATCTCAGCTTGAACCTTTCCGCATTCAAGCTTGTTTGTAACTAACACTTGTTAATAATATACACAAACATCGAGAAAAAGATTGTTAAGTTTTAAAAAGCTGTATTCACCCCCCCCCCCTTCTACAGCTTAGAACTATACACTTGGGAAACCTTTTGGGACCTACAACTGGTATCAGAGCAGATAGAGTGTGTGTTAACTCTAGATCTCTTATTCTCCCAAATTTTCCATGGACAACAGTGCTGCAAATTCCTCATCCTACTATGACAATGGGTCAATCCAAAGTTCAATCATCAGAACTTCTCTGGTTGGAAGTGCAGAATGATGCTCTATTTAGAGAATCTGGACGTGCAACTACCAGAGATAGTAATGGAAGGTCCCTATGTGCCAACTTCTATTACTACCATAACTCCTGCTATTGAAGGAGCTGCCCCTGAAATCAGAATCTTTGAGAAGGCTAAAGCTCAATGGTCTGATGAAGACAAAAGACCTGGTTATCTCTCTGCCTGATGATGTGTTCAAACAGGTTGAGAAGATGAAGACTACAAAGGAGATGTAGGATACTTTGTGTACCGTCTATGATGGACCCACAATCACACTGGATAACAGGATTAACAATCGTGTTAGATAGTATGAACTCTTTTTTGCAAAACCAAAGGAGACTCTCACAGAAACCTACACCAGGTTTACTGCTCTTGTTAATGATCTCAAAGCTGTTGGGATCACAAAGGACAGCCTGACCCTGGTGAATAAGTTCTTGGACATCTTACCTGAAGAGTGGAACTACTTTTCTACCATCTTGAGAAATTCAGGTACCATCAAAGGTATGGATCTTGTAAACTTATATGGATCCTTACTAAATGATGAGCAGTCAAGGCAGCAGAAGAGAAATGCCTTGGAAATGGCCAAGAGAGGTGCTGCCTTAGTGGCCAGCGTGAGACAACCTATTGGGCAGGTATGTGATGTGTTCACACAACCTGATCAGCAGGCTGATGATGAAAGAGAGGAAATGTCTGATGAGGAAGACATTGCAGATCTTGCTGAGCTTGATGCTGAGGAGATGATAGCCATGCTTGTCAAAAGGTTCAACAAGAAGAGGTTTGGAAGAAATATGCTGCAGGGGAACTCAAATGCTGACAAGAAGAAGGCATTTGATAAATCTAAAGCTGAGTGCTTCAAATGCGGCAAAACTGGCCATATAGCTGCTGACTGTGTGTCAAAAGCTGTTGGGCAGTCTTCCAAACCATACAAGACCAACAGGGATGATGGCTATAGGGTTAAGTACCCTATGGCCATGGCTAAGCTGAAAAAGTTGGAAAACTCAGTGGCTTCCAACAAGCAAAAGGGACTGATGGCAGAGACATGTGACTGGGAGGAGTCTGATTCATCATCAGATGAAGAAGACAATAATTGTCTGATGGCCAATACTGACGTCCCATCAACTAGCAATTTCAAACAGGACTTGGCTAAAGCTGAAGCCTTCAGCAGCTTGGAGAACTGGAACCCTACAATGATGTACAAGGTACAAAATTTTATGGCTTACAGTTCTGATGAAAAAGTGAAAATGTTTGAATATATGTTAGTTGAATTAAAAGCTGCTGTTGAGAAGCATAATGTGTTACTATCCGAAATCTCTAAGCTTAAAACTGATCTTGAAATCAAATCTGGTAAACTGGACATTTTCCATAAGTTGGAAACTGATCTTGATGAACTAAAACACATCAACTCCATTTTACTGGAAGAAAATAGAGAAACAGATGTAAAACATGCAAAGCTTCAAAAGATATTTGACTCTTGGTGCCAATCTGCACAAAAAGTCAGCCATTGCATAAGTCAGCAGATCCCTGCACAAATCCTAGCCTATCTTGGAGGGGATCTTGACACAGCAGCTTCCATTGTTGAGATTAATAATCTGAAAGATGACTTATCCACTCTTGGTGAGCTTCCCAGTACATTCATCCAAAAAGTTAATGGAAAGTTGATCTCAACAAACAGGTTTGTCAGGCCTCAAAATACTGACAGCTTGTGTGGAAAAGGCCCAAAAGCTGATGATGGAATGTGTTCTCCATCAACTCAGCCTGCTAAGTGCTATGCTGATTCACACAAGCAAAAGAAAGGAAAACATACTCAAACTGCAGCGGTGGACACCAAACCTGTTGACAAACAGGCTCTGGGTCCAAAACTGATGGTAAGAGACATGTTAATCCTTTTGATGCTAAACATTTTGAAAATAAGTTTTCAAAAGGTAAGCAGCCTGCTTTCAACAAGGGTAAGTCTCATGTTGAAAGTAAATCTACTGTGGTTTCAAAGAAGTTTTCAAATCATAGTGGAAAACTGGTTATAAATGAAAATAAGTCTTTCAAAACCAGAAACAGTGATTATGCTGATAGGCAGTGTCAATCACATATCAGTAAGGGCAAAGGCAAAGCCATTGCTCAGCCTGAGAAATCTGGGAATAAGTTTCCCAAACCTGTGGAAGGTCAAAAGCCAATCAAGTTTCCTGTTTTTGACATCTGTCCTCCCAAAAAGAGGAAAGAAGAAAGAGGCAAAGCTGTTGCTATTGTGCCATCCACCCAAGCTGTTGATTCATCGAAAATC
Source organism: Centrapalus pauciflorus (assembly GCA_020465985.1). Taxonomy (NCBI): domain Eukaryota; kingdom Viridiplantae; phylum Streptophyta; class Magnoliopsida; order Asterales; family Asteraceae; genus Centrapalus; species Centrapalus pauciflorus. The sequence continues at coordinate 19,468 of JAANYP010007001.1, read as the reverse complement.
AGTAATAAGTTTGCTAAACCTACTGATAAAATCAACAAAAATAATTCAGAATGTGTTTCTGAAAGCTCTTCTTCCAAAAAGGCCAAAAAGAGAAAATGCTATAAATGTGGGAAGAAGACACACATGGCCAAAGACTGTCCTGAAACTGAGGACATGAGGCCTGTTGACTCTGCTAGTTCCATCATTACTAAAACAAGCAGTGTTGGAAGTAACTTAGTCAATGAAAGTGGTATCCAAATTGATACCATTCAAATAGGAAATATTAATGTGGATATCTCTAGCCCATCAACACATGTTGATGAAGTAGGAGAACTCATCTCTGTGATGAGTTCCCCTAAAAGTAACTAATATTTTCCTATGACATTCTACAGGACAAACAACCATCCCAGGTTTGGTACTTGGACAGTGGCTGCTCAGGGCACATGACAGGTTGCAAGGACCTGCTGAATGATCTCAGGCCTGAAAAAGGGCCAAAAGTCACATTTGGTGACAATGTACAGGGATCCACTGAGGGATATGGAACTCTTAAAGCTGGTGCTGCATTGTTCAAAAGAGTAGCCTATGTGGTTGGGCTAAAACATAACCTTGTTAGCATAAGTCAACTATGTGATGCTGGCTACAAGGTTAACTTTGATGAGCACCTAGGTTACATATTAGATCCCCAAGGCAAAGTTGTGCTGTGTGCTCAATGAAAGAAAGGTGTATATGTTGTGGACATGAAATTTGTTGATCCCACAACTGAAACCTGCTTTCTCACAAGAAGCAATGCAGACCTAAACTGGTTATGGCACAAAAGGCTGTCACACCTGAACTTCAAGAATATCAACAAACTCTGTAAGAAAGAGTTGGTAACAGGTTTGCCTTCTATGACCTTTGTTAAGGATAGACTCTGCACAGCTTGTGAGAAAGGCAAGCAGAGGAAATCATCTTTTAAATCCAAGCATAATTTTTCTATTGATACTCCTCTCTTCTTAATCCACATGGACTTGTTTGGACCAGTCAATGTTCCAAGTCTAGGAGGAAGAAGATACACTCTAGTAATGGTTGATGAGTTCTCCAGGTTTACATGGGTAATCTTATTGAAGTGAAAAGGAAAGGCTGCTAGAGAAATCATTGGATTTGTCAAAAAGATGAAAATGCTGAACTCTGCTCAAGTGAAGCAGCTTAGAAGTGATCATGGTACTGAGTTCAAAAACAGTACTCTTGAAGACTTCTGTGAAGAAAAAGGGATCTCTCAAAACTTTTCGACCAGTAAGAACTCCACAACAAAATGCAGTTGCTGAAAGGAGAAATAAAACCCTTATTGAAGCTGCTAGAACCATGTTGTGTGCATCTGGTTTACCTTCATCATTCTAGGCTGAAGCTGTCAACACTGCTTGCTTCACCCAAAACAGATCCTTGGTGGTGAAAAGGTTCAACAAGACTCCCTATGAGCTGCTCAAAAGGGAGGAGGCCAAATATTAGCTACTTCCATGTGTTTGGATGTCCCTGCTTCATTCTGAATCAAAGGGACCAACTGGCAAAGTTTGAACCAAAAGCTGATGAAGGTGTGTTTGTTGGATACTCTGCTATCTCCAAAGCCTACAGAGTGTACAACAACAAAAGAAAGGAGATAGATGAATCTATCAATGTCACCTTTGAAGAGTCCAGGAATGCCTCCACCAAAGTTGTTCCTGAATCAGTTTCAGGAGAATTCAACTTTGATGATCTCATGCATTCCAACAGTGAAGAGGACTCAAAAGCTTCCACTACATCCAGAGTGGAACCTGCAAACCATGATGGACATGATGATGATTATGTTGATACACCCTGTGTGAATAAGTGTACTGACCTAATTACAACCTTTTGTCCTGAACCAATCAATGCTGATTTTCCTGGATCTTCTGATGATGTGTTCAACAATGGAGAGTCATGCTCAACAAGTGAACAGGTTCAAGACATCAGTACGTCTAAAAATTGTGAAAGCTGTTCGACAGGACCTGTTGAAGATGCAAACAACTCAGGAGAATCCTCATTGAGAAATGATCCTAAGTGGATCAGGTATCACCCCAATGATCAAATAATTGGTGACATCAACAAAGGGGTACAAACGAGATGGGACAGCTTAGGGAACTTTTGTATGTTCTCTAGTTTTGTGTCTCTCATGTAGCCAAAGAAAGTGGATGAAGCACTCAAAGATGCCAATTGGATCACTGCCATGCAAGAAGAACTCAATCAGTTTGAGAGAAACAAGGTATGGAAGCTGGTCCCTGCTCCTAAAGGTAAAACTATTATTGGCACAAAATGGGTTTACAGGAACAAGATGGATGAGCAAGGTCATGTCATTAGGAATAAGGCAAGACTTGTTGCTCAGGGCTATAGACAGGAGGAAGGAATTGACTATGATGAAACATTTGCTCCTGTGGCTAGGCTAGAGGCAATTCGTTTGTTTTTAAACTACGCTGCTCACATGAGCATGAAGGTATTTCAGATGGATGTGAAGAGTGCATTTTTAAATGGGAAGCTGCAAGAGGAAGATTATGTCAAGCAGCCTCCAGGTTTTGAAAATTAACATCATCCAGGTTTTGTCTATAAGTTGGACAAAGCTCTCTATGGGCTAAAACAAGCCCCTAGAGCCTGGTATGACACTCTTACTGATTTCCTTATGAGCAATGAGTATTCCAGAGGTAAAGTCGATACCACACTGTTCATAAAGAAGGTGAAGTCTCATATTATGCTTGTTTAAATATGTGGATGACATAATATTTGGTTCTACTAATGAGCAATTATGCAAGAATTTTTCATTAGTCATGAAATCAAAATATGAAATGAGTATGATGGGAGAACTTACTTTCTTTTTGGGATTACAGGTTAAACAAACCTCAAATGGAATTTTCATCAATCAAAGAAAGTACACTTTAGATCTATTGAAAAAGTTTAAATTTGATCAAAGTTCTCCTATTAAAAACCCAATGGCAACCAATGTAAAATTGGATGCAGATGCAAGTGGCAAAGCTGTTTCAGTAACAGCTTACAGAGGCATGATGGGGAGCTTGTTGTACTTAACTGCTAGTAGACCTGATGTTTTGTTTGCTACCTATTTATGTGCTAGGTTCCAAGCTGATCCAAAGGAATCACATCTAGCTACTGTGAAAAGAATCTTCAGATACCTTAAGGGTACACCAGGTTTAGGTCTTTGGTATCCCAAAGACTCAAGCCTGGAACTAACAAGTTATTCAGATTCTGATTTTGCAGGCTGCAGGTTAGATAGGAAAAGCACAACAGGTGGATGTCAACTCCTTGGTGGAAAGTTGATTAGTTGGTGTAGCAAGAAGCAGAGTCTCTACTTCTACTGTTGAAGCTGAGTACATTGCTGCTGGAAGCTGCTGTGGGCAGATTCTGTGGATGCAGCATCAGCTTGAAGACTATGGATTTGTACTTAGGAAAACTCCTATTTTGTGTGACAATACAAGCGCCATAGCTATCTCCAACAATCCAGTGTTTCACTCCAGAACAAAGCATATCGAAGTCAGACATCATTTCATCAGGGATCACATTTAGAAAGGTAATGTGGAGGTAAGCTTTATTTCCACAGATGAACAGCTTGCTGACATTTTCACCAAACCTCTTGATGAAAACAGATTTAACTATCTGGTAAGCAAGCTGGGCATGTTAAACAAAAGTGACTAAGTGTCCAAAATGTTCTAAGACCTTATATGTCTCACACTGCTTAAGTTTCACTAAACAGCTTAAACAGAACAAGTTATGCATGTTCTATACTTAGCCGTTTTCTGAAAAACTTGAACAGCTTGAGCATATAACAGGTTTGACAAATAACAGCTAATCTGTCAAGCCTGATCTGATGATCAAACCTCCACCCTGCTCAGTCTCTCAATCTGTCATACAAGACATTGTCTTGTAATCTGTTCAGCTATTGAACACAACCTGTTCTTACATAGCTAAACATGTTGAAGGAGCAACTTGAAGAGTGAACAGCTTGTGATGACCCTGCTCATCACAGGTTTGACCATCAGCTATCGATTTAATTACCTTTCTTCACAAGTAAGTTACTTAATTTTTGTTTTTATTTAACTTAATTACTATGGATAATGTGGGTTTCGTGTGTTAGTGATTAAAAAGGGCTCAAGTGGTCTGACAAACGATCTGACATGGACAACCGTTCCGTTTTCCGTTAACGACCTTTTCAAATCAACCGCCCAAATGTTTCTCTCTCAAACCCATTCACATTCAAATCCTATAAATACCCCCCTACTGTTTCATCTTCGTCTTCCTCACCAATTCCATAGCCCTCTTAAGAACCCTAAAACTCGACTAAGTGTCTTGTGCTTCTGCTACTCTCACTACTTCCCAAATGGCTCACAGAAACAACCCATTTCTACCAGTTTTTGTGGGTGCTGATGTTCAAAAACATGCATCAGTCACCACAATACTAACCCTGAAACCTACCAACTACCTTGGTAACCTAACCATCCCCAAACCCTATGTGGGGAAAGGCTACGAAGATATGGTGGAGTTCTTGAAAGTTCATCCGTTGAACTATGCCATAACTGCCACTCCTGGTGACCTGTACGAGGAGATGGTGTATGAGTTTTGGTATACCTGTGCCTACAACCCAGACACCAAAGTCATTAAGGGCACTATACTCAATGGGACTCAGACCATTGAGATTAACATTCGTCTGATCAGGGAAGTTCTTCGACTCCCTGTGGCTGAAAAATATGATCAGCCACAGCCTGAAGATGAACAGATGAAGAATCTGCTACACTTCTGTGGTGTAGCAGAACCAAAAGTTGGAGCTACGTTGTTCAGAAAGGATTTGTCTCCTACTTACAGCTTCTTATTTGCCTTTGTGGTAATGTGCTTCAGCAGCAAAGTTAGTTCCTTTGACCAACTGAGCCGTGATGAAATCCCTGTAGTTCTGCAGCTTGTGGATAGATCTACAATCGACATGGTAAAATGGATTTTTCTGAATTTGAGGGGCCTGGTGCAGCAGGAGACACGTCCAGCTGCTGTTTGTTATCCCAGGTTTCTGAGCCTCATCTTCAAGCACATTTGTGGTGAGCACTTATATAACTCTCAGCCTTTACTTCGTACTGCTGCATTCCCTGTAATAGGGAATAGAGTTTTCTATACACCTGTTCTCCCAAATGAGCCTCCTCTGTCAACACTAATGAGGAGGTTGTTAGGATTGGTGGAAGGACCCTCTGATATGAGGGTGGATCCAGAAGCTGCTCCCAGAAGAAAATCCAAATCCAGGGCCAAACTTGTTAAAAGGACCCTGGACATCACTGAAGCTGAGCCTGTCCACAAGAAGGCCAAAACAGCTCCGTCTAAGTCTGCACCCTCAGCCTCTGTGGCTGAGGGGGAGCAGGCTCCTCACCCTGGTTCATTTGTTGAACCTGAAGCCTCTGTGGCTGGTGCCTCTATGGCACCTGGGACTATGGAACAGGGCAACCCACCTGTTTCTGACCCAGTCTCCAAAACTGTCAAGTCTGAACCTCTCATCTCCTCTCCAAAATCACCCACCTCATCTCACATATTATACCAACGCAAATCCATAGCCAGAAAGAAACCAACAACCCAATCTAGCCCCTATCTTCCCTCTCAACAGGGTTCAGTTGAAAAAGAAGCAACCCATGCTGCCTCTCCTATTTTGGGAGAAGGTTCAGCACAATTGGAGCCTGCTTCACTCCAACCTGTGTCAACCCCAAGTCAGCCTAGACCCTCTGGTTCCTCCCAACAGGGGCCAGTTGTACAAATGGAGACAGCCACAACAACTATTCCAGCCTCCCAACAGGCTGAGAATATTGAAAGACAAGAGTTCTCTCCACTCCATACTGAGTCCACACTGTCCCCACCTCATACTTCTCTACACCCTGAGTCTGCACGACGTGCCCACACTACTGGCTTAAACCAACCAGCAGCTCAGCCTCACACTTCTGTTCCTCATGATGCAGCTGTTCTACACCAAACAGCTGCTGAAGGACCAACCACTCAAGCTGATGAACCTCAGGGCCTAGAACATCCCTTTGGTGAGGCTGCTCCCTTTATGCAAACTCCATTAGCAGGTTTCACCACTGCTGATGTTGAAATGCAAATACCAACTCCCCATGATGGGTACCTTTAAAACAAGGTACAGTAGAGGGAACCACCACTGGCCTTAATGAAGGTACTGCAAAACAAGCAGTCTCTGAAAGGCTACCATCCTCAACCCACTCTCCTGATGATGCAGCTACAGCCACTGCTGAAGGACCCATCGACCCCTCCAAGCTGGGCCACATTACTTTTGCCCACGCTATGGAGCTTCTTTCTAAAATACCCTCTCCTTCTACATCACATCCCAATACACCAGCCTCATCCTCTTCATCTCCATCTACTCAATCAAAACAATCCACCCATACACCTCCATCCCCTAAAGACCTGCCTTTGAAGGATCAGCTTTCCTTGCTGACCAACAAAGTTGGATCTTTAGAAACTTCAATGTCCTCTCTACCCTCTTTCATTTCAGACTCTATGTCTGAACAGCTTAGGGGATTCTTTGATATGTTCAAGGATTCCTTCCCAACCACTCCACAAACTGACAACTCCTCACAGCTGCTTGTACTCACTGCACAGCTGCAAAATGTCTCCACCTCCCTCTCCTCAATTCTTTCACTCCAACAGGACTATGTGTCCTCTATGATAACCATATCCCAACAGCTTTCATCTCTCCTCACTACTTGCAATTCTACACTTCCTGCCACTTTAGCCAGCTTAAACACCTTAATAGGCTCTCTATCAAATTCTGTGTCCGCAAACCTTGCTGATATGCAAGACTCTCTAGAGTTACATCTTGCACAGCTCTAAAGTTTGCTCTTCACAGCTTCTGATAGGGAAAACATTCTTAATCTGACCTACCTTGCTGATACCCAATCATCCTCTCTTCAAAACTGTCTTTCCCAACTTGCAGAGGTGAAGGACAACCTGGCTTTCTTAGTGCATAGCCTGGTTGGTCCCAAACCTGCTGCCAAAACTGCTGGCAAGCCTGCTGAATTCGTTTCCTCAGGCAGACCAGTTGTTGAAGGTGCTGGTCCATCTCCTTCAAAGGGGGAGAAGTTGTCTGCCTCTAAGACTAAGTCTAAGGGGGAGAAGTTGTCTGCTGGCAAGCCTCCTGAAGCTGTTATCACTACAACAGCTAAAGGAAAAGAAAAGGCAGTATTTGATCTTGAACAGCAGAAAACAGCAGAGTTAAAGTTTCACAAAGCCAGGGCAAAGGAAATGGGCCTTCCCATGGATAAATACTATGAGTTCAGAGATGAACAGCTTCAAGCCCTGGAAGCTCTAAGAAAAGAAGAAGCCTCTGCCAAAGCTTCAAGATCTTTTGCACTCCAAGAGGCAAGCAAAATCAAAATGCCCTCTTTAGATGTGCAGAAGAAACTGATGGAAACTGCTAAGGAATCAGCTGGTGAAAAGGAAGGTGAACAGGTTAAGGGTGCTCTGGTCTCTGTGACCAAACCAAAGCAAGCATCCTCTGCAAGAGCCCAGTTCCACTTTGACAACCTGGCAAGGAAGAAGTTTCATGATGTTGCTGATAGAAGACTTGCCAAGGAGTCTATTGTCAAAGTTGTCCCTATTTTAAGAAAAGGCAAACAGTGGAAGCTACAAATAACCAGAATGGGTGCTACAGGCCCTGAACTGGAATCTTATGACTACACTGATGTTGCCCAAATGGGGTACAGGGAATGGGTTGAGCTGGCAGTTGCCCTGAGTCAGTCTAAGTCAGAAATGGCTAAGACTGTCAGGGCATATGTTAAGAAGTTGATGGAGAGAGTGAAGGATCTTGGCCTGATCTCAAAAGAAGTAAGTGAGGGTGTCTCTGTGACATACCCCAAAATAAAGGCCAGGAGGACAAGAAAGGATTTCTGAGCTGGAGGAACTCCTCACCTTAATTGAACAGGGTGATTATGCTCTTGAGATGAAAGGAATTGACTACAGCCTGCCCAGTAGAGTAGAGTTTGAAGAAGGCAAAATTATTGAAGAACCTGAGTTGGGGGCATTTTTTGTAGATCCCCTAACATAGAAGAAGTGCTTTCAGAGAGCTTCAGATCTATACAAGGTGGATCTGAGACAGCTTGCAGCCTTCAGACTTGCAACTTCATTCAGGCAGTCAAGCAAGTGGAGAGCAGCCATATGGGATCAGCTTAGAGGCTGCTATGAGATAGGAGAACTTCAAGATCCCAAGTTTATGATCCTCAGAGTTGAAATCCAGATCTAGAGGAAACAAGGGATGAGCTTGAAAAGATGTTTGAAGGACCACCACCACTGGAGTGAAGTCCATCTACCATCAGGGTAGGTGAAGAATGGAAGCTGTCCATCTGTTGGACAGGCTCGCCATTAGTTGCTCCCAAAATCAACAGTCCAAGTTGTTGAGCTTTTATGTACATTAGTTGTACTTTCTTACATAAGTTATAACTTTTATTATTTACATTAGTTGTAATATACATTAGTAAATTAGTTGTACTCTTGTAAAAACATGTGTTGTTTTCTGTAATCAAAATCAGTACATATAAACTGATTTTACTTTACTTAAATATTGTAATTTCTTTTCAGCAAGATGTATTGTAAAAATGTATAGTGATTATTGATTAAATCAGCTTAGACTGATTATTGCAAATAGGGGGAGATTGTTAGGCATAAAAAGGCCTCAGTCAAACCTACTGTATATCTGAGGGGGAGATTTTTAATCAAACCTGTTGATGCACTTGAAGGTTAAATTTAAGGCCTATTATATGCCTTATTGATACCTGAAAGTGAATTGCAATATCAACCTAAAATTGTTTTTCATGTGGCATTCGTTGCAACAAAGGCAGTTTGTCCAAGCTGTTCTGTCTGCTGTACAGGCTGGACATAAACTGTCTACGCTGCTCTATTCTGTTGAGCAGCTTGGACAGTTTACAAGTGTCTAGTTCTTTGTGAACAGAACCTGTTCTTTGTGTACAGAACCTGTTCTTTGTGAACAGGTTAAACACTTTATGGAATATGTTTCCAAGTCCTAATGTATTGTTTTTGGCTACAAGATCAGTTTACAAGTCGAAGACAAAGTGGAAAACAGAACTGCACAGCCTGCCCACGTTGTTCTGTCACATGAAGACAAACAGATATTTGAAAAGGGTGACAGACCTTTTCTTATATCAAAATGGCATTAGCAAAAGAAGAAAGACGCAAAGTTGACATTCCTCTTTTGGTTAAAGCCTTACGCAACAGTGACAAAAAGGAAAAGACAAAGATTATGCCATGTGAAGACAAAGATACATTATCAGAACGTACAGAAAGGTGTTTTGTCCTTTTGGAAAGACTCCCCATTATTTTATCTGTCCAATGAAGAAGCTTCACTGAGATTCTCCTTTTGAGTAGAAAAGGAAGCTTCTAAGGATAAAGAGATATCAAGAGTGTGAAATCAGAACGTGCATTGAAGTGTGTTATTCCATGCATGCAAGTCTGCTTATATAAAACAGTCGAGTGTGTCTAAGCTGTTCTAGTGTAAGCTGTCCATCTGAGTCTTGTAAAAACAGTGAGTGCTTCTAAGTGAGTGTATTCATTGTACCTAGACTGTTGTATCTGTCATCTCAGCTTGAACCTTTCCGCATTCAAGCTTGTTTGTAATTAACACTTGTTAATAATATACACAAACATTGAGAAAAAGATTGTTAAGTTTTAAAAAGCTGTATTCACCCCCCCCCCCCCTCTACAACTTAGAACTATACACTTGGGAAACCTTTTGGGACCTATATATATATATATATATATATATATATATATATATATATATATATATATATATATATATATATATATTATTGTTTCTGTTTGCACTCACATACTGCACACATCCATGTATGCATGCAACCAAGAGATTGAAAAGAAAAGGAATAATACTTGGGTTTCGGTGTGAAGATGGTTTCGGTATTAGGATTACCAAAACCTTCATGGTTTCGGTATCTAGGTGGTCTCAGTAGCCTTGGGTAGTTCTCGGTATTTCTATGATGGTCTCGGTAGCAGTGGGCATGTTTCGGTATTGCAATTACCGAAACCTTATGGTTTCGGTATACATGCAGAGCACACCCAATATATAAATATATGTAATGAATCCTTTTTTGATATTATACGTTATAAGGATAAGGAAAGGTAGACAAACTCGTGATTAGTGAAAAAAAAATCCTTTTATTATAAGTTAGAAAGTTAGAAGGAACTTGCTATGAAAAAAGAAAAAGTATTGGAATCTACACATTGATTCTTCTTTTTTTTTTGGAACCGTATGCGTCAAACGGCGCCTGTACGGTTCCGAAGGGATACAATTTGACCCTACTCAAAAGACTTTATCGAGAAAGATTACTTTTTTTAGGTCAAGAGGTTGATAGCGAGATCTCGAATCAACTTATTGGAAACAATATAATTATACTTTTTTTATTTGATTTCATTATAAAAATATAATGTTATAATGATCATTTTTATACGTAGGTGTTTGACTTTTTCATTAAATATTACTTCAATATGTTTTCTAGGACTTATTTTTAACTTACTTTTTTGTATATTTGATTTTAGACTAAAAGAACGTTGAAACATATTTAATTTCATCAAAGCATAAATCATGTTCAACCCTCATGAGAGAACAATACTTGTAAGTATTTTTTCTTTATAAAGATTAATGTACAAGTTCGTCAACATTCTATGATATTATACATATACACATTATTCATTAATAAAATTACTATTCATAAGTGGATTTTTAAAATGCATCATTTAACTATAATTTATTGAGGGCTTTCTAACATGCATCATTAACTATTTTGTATTATCATGAATAAATAGTTTGTCTTATTAGTTAAGTATTCTATCAATTATTAAATAATTGATTTTATCACTAATATTTTATTAATAAAATATTTCTACATATAATATAACATGTGGTCCATACATCATGAAGGTTTTCACTACACTCACTATCTACTTCCATCATGTCCAGAGTACCATTACCCATCACACACGCTTGTAGCATATCCTTCATCATTTGTATCGTTCGCTCGGACTGTCCATCAGACTGGGGACGATATGCAGCACTCATCTGAACTCTAGTACCCAACGTTCACTATAAACTCTGCAAGAAATTAGAAGTGAATATACATCTCGATCTGAGTATATAGAAGCTATAACCCTATGTCTGGAAACAATCTCATATAGGTAGACTCGACTAAGTTGATCCAGAGTATACGTCTCTCTGATCGGCAGAAAGTGATATGTCTTTGTGAGTCGATCTACTACTACCCATATCGTATAACATCCACTTGGACTCCGCGGTAACTTCGTGACGAAGTCCATCGTAATGTGCTCCCAACTCCATTGTGGAATCTCGAATGGCTGTAATCAACCATGTGGCTTCTTGTGCTCCGCCTTTACTTGTAGGCACATCAAACAATGCTCGGAAAATTCACCTATATCCTTTTTCATATCGGGCCACCAATAAACTACTCGAAGATCCTGATACATCTTCGTGCTACCAGGATGAATAGTGAAGCGAGACCTATGCGAATCCTCCAAAATTAACTGACGCACGTCACCAGCTCTTGGGACACAGACTCGCCCCTGTTTCGTGAATAGTCCTCAGGAATTCGTCTCAAAACTCCTACAGGTTATCCTAAATGAGTTCTCCTCGTTGATTCTCTACACGCATACCAATAGCTTGGTCGTCTTGAAGTCGCTCTATTAGTGTAGAGGTTACCTCAAATCGGTAATTACGAACTCGACTAGTAGATCCACGCTCTTTTCGACTCAGTGCGTCTACTACCACATTCGCCTTCCCTGGGTGATATTTGATGTCACAGTCGTAATCTTAAATCAACTCCACCCCCCCCCCCCTCTCTCTCAGGTTCAAGTCTCGCTGGATGACTAAATATTGGAGGCTCTTAGCATCTCTAAACAATGTGAAGGGAACTCCATATAGATAGTGACGCTAGATCTTCAGCACGAACACAATCCCTCGGCCCCGCTGCATTAATACACAGCCTAATCCAGTACCAGAAGCATCGCTGTATATAACAAATCATTTGTCCTTCTCCAGTCCACTCAAATGGGACCGACTGACATGTCAAACGGGTCAACGGTACAACAATCAAGGCGAAATTCTGGATGAATCAATGATAGTAGCCCAATAACCGCAGAATACTGTGAATATCTGCCACATTCCTCAGTCGTTCCCAGTTCATAACGACCTCAATCTTAGTTGGGTCTATAGAAACACTTTCGTCACTAACATGTCCCAAAAACTGGACTTCTGGAAGCCAAAACTCGCACTTCAAGAACTTTGCGTACAACTTCTCTTGTCATAGTAACCCGTGAAACTCTCGTAGATCTGCCGCATGCTCCTCTACTAACCAAGAATATATCAATATGTTATCATTAAACACTATGAAGAACTGATCATGATAGGGACGATAGACCCGATTCATCAAGTCCATAAAAGCTGCAGGGGCATTAGTTAGCCAAATGGCATAACCAAGAACTCATAGTGGTCGTATCTCGTCCTATAAAGCTATCTTCGTGACATCTTCGTCATGTACCTTCAACTGGTGGTATCCCGATCACAAGTCGATCTTCGAGAATACACTGGCCCCTGTAATTGGTCGAATAAACCATCTACCCATGATAAGGATAATGGTTCTTCACTGTCACCTTATTGAGCTCGCATTAGTCTATACACATCCTCATTGACCCGTCCTTCTTCTTAACGAAGAAAACTGGAGCACCCCCGGTGAAGAAAGAGGCTGAATAAAGTCGCAGTCCAATAACTCCTGAAGCTGACTAATCAGCTCTCTCATCTCGGTAGGAGCTAATCGATTGGGTGCGCGTGCTATAGGAATAGCACCTGGCACTAACTCATCAACCCAAGTAGCTCCTTAGGAAACGCATAAACTACATCGAATGTCTCAATACTCATCTTCTCCTTGTTTGCATCAACTACATATGCTAGGAAAGAAGAACAACCCTTAGCTAGGTGACGACGATCTTGAACTGCATAAATGAGGCCAACACTGCTTTAACTATGCTCTCTCTATATATAGTAATAATATGATCCTGTGAAAATAGGTAGGCGGATAATCTTCTTGGAACAAGCAATATTCACGTGCTGAGAAGCTAACCAATCCATGCCCAATATGGAATCCGAACTACCAATCTTTGTAGGAAATAAATTAACTCTAAATGGATGACTGTGTATCTCTAATTCACACTGAGCATACACGTGCCTAACTACATAGGCACTACCATCTGCTAACTCTATTATCAATGGCTCTGACAACTCGAAAGTTGGAGCCGTAAAATGAGCAGTAAAAGAGAAAGATACAAACAAATGATTCTCCCTAGAGTTAAACAGAATTCCATCACTATGAACATTCAAGTCAAAGGTACCGGAAACCATATCAGCTGTCTCCCGAGCATTCTCTACTGTCAACTGGAAAACTCGACCTCGAGCTCGGGGAATAGTCATTCTACGTGCAAAAGAAACCACAGAACTCTCATCCTGCACTGGCGGTCTCAACTCCCCCTGTCTCTGATCTCCCTGTCGTGGCGATGTATAATCCCGCACCTGATTCCCAGCCCACCCATAATTAAATCACAACGGAACTCTGGAAGTACAATCTTCCTATGTATAGCATGACGGCCACAACGGAAACAACACAAATGTCAAGGTTCACACTCCCCAGTATGTCTGTGTCGGCATCTTTGGCATCATCTCTCTCCCGCAAACAGAATCAGAATTCGATGCTCCTCATTTATGCTCGGACCCACCAAAACGACTACCCCTATCATCTGGCCTACGGTCAAATCCCTGGGAAGAGTTGTCTCGCTCCCTATCTGCCCCCTCTGACTCTACTCGTCGACGGTCATCGCCCCTCGGCTGAAAACGACTAAGGCGACTATCTCTTTCTCTGTCCCAATATCTATCTCGGTCAGGGCCTCGGAAATAACCAGCCAACTGAACTTGCCCTGACTGCTCGACTGCTGGATCTGTATGTGTGAGCTCCCTCTCTCTCCTCTGTGCTAGCTCGATTGCCAAAGCATAAGTAGGTATGTAGCCAGTGTCGATAAACTCTTTAATCTCTTTACGTAATCCTATCATAAACCTCTAAATCTTCTGCCACTCTGTACTGATCTAAAGGGGTGCAACAAACTCAAATCAATAAAAATTTTCTCATACTCATCAACAGATCTTCGTCCCAGGAATTGTGTCAGGAAGTCGATCTAAAACTGTGCTCGGCGGTCCTCTGGGCAGTACTACTCCTCAAAACGGACCTTAAACTGGTCCCACGCATCATCGCATAAGTTGGTTTGTCTCCTATAGTGTCTCTAATAGTTATCCACCACTGTTGTGCTCTAGTCCGTAACTGAGCACTAGAAAACGTCGTCATCTGGTCACGGTGACAGCCTGTAATACGGAATGTCATCTCCATATCCTGTAACAAATACATGGCCTTAATGGCCCCAGGAAATTCATGGTACTTTGGTTGATGGGCAGCAAGAAACTCCTTATTCTTACATCCCTTGTCGGGGCCCGTGATGTCCCTGCTCCCAAATCTCGGCCCTTCAATTTCAAATGCTGAGCACCGAAGAAGATTGATATACAAACTTTATTATATTATCATTTGCTTATGTACTTCAATATTCTGCTTATATGTATATTAACATGTGTGTGTATACATCTTTACTACTAATAAAGCATTTAGCTTTTTACAAGTTATAATGCACAATGTACAACTTGTTGTTGCTGATTTCTTGAATTTTAAGACTTACAAGTCTTTGAAGCATCATGTACAAGTATATGATGCAAAACAAAAAAAAACGGAGTTCTTTGTAAATTTTGAATTCTTGAAAGCTGTGTTCTTGGAAACACAACTTGGGTTTCCTTCTCCCCACGCTGACACGCTCCTCTCCTTGCTTGATAATCGTCTTTCTACATTCCGCCTCCTGCAGCCACCGCCTCCACCCTCTGCCACCTCTGCCGCCCGCTTTCAATTGCCCAAATCAATGATCTCAGGTTTTCTATCTAATGTTTCATTTACTTTGCAAAAAATAAAGTGTTGGTGTTTCCTTCTTGCCAATCGATGGTGTTCATACCAGTTATCTGTGAGTGTTTCCTCTTCCTATAGAGTGAGAATCAACCTGTACAACCAACAACAAAGACACGGCTCCCTCCCTCTCCCATTCACTGACCGCCGTCTTACCTTCACCGTCGCTGTCACCTTCCATCGTCGTTGCTGCCCTCTTCTACCACTGCTGTCCACTGCGCCGGTCACTGTTGTTGCCATTGTTGGTCCTCTCTTATTTCACCACAACAAGGTCTTTACGGGGTCACTGAACCCCCCCTCCATAGCCTCGATTCCACGAAGGTATGTGATTTTCAATCGATTGTCTGTTATGAACTCATCAATGCACATATACTTTCTGTTTTGTGCATCAAAGAAGGAAGGATAAGTGGAGAATTTGACAAAATGCAGGGAATTGAAGTAAAGATGGTTAGTTGATGCTCCATCAGTGAAGAGAAAAAGGTCAGACTCAATTTTTATAATGTTTTTAGCAAGTTTTAATGATTATACTCAATTACAACTAGGCCAAAAGAGACGGTTTGGTATTCCAGAAAAACGTTTGTTGCATTTATGCATGATGATGCACCAGGCAAAATGTATGGTGGTGCTTGGGATGGGTGGTGGGGGCTGCTGCTACTGGAACCAGTCACGGTCTCAATATCACACACACACACACCAAAATCTGTTTTGCAATCGAATTAGAGGGCTGTTGAGCTGTTGTTGCTGATACTTTTATGCCCAAACCTCCCATTGATTGTTTTTTTACCTCCATTTTGCACTTTCATGACCTGGGGCAAAAAATATTTTCTGCCCACAGAAAGCCTAATTGATGCAGAGTGTTAATCATGATCTAACTTTGTTAGTCCTTTATAGATTTTCACACTTTAGACACAGATGCAACTTACATTTTTTTTTTTGGTGGATTTTCACGCTTTAGACACAGATGCAACTTACGGGTAGTACATGTACATATACATAAAAGCAATTTTATTCATCTTTTACCACGTCTAATTCCATAAAATTGTAACATTTACTTTTGCTACTTTGCTTTATCGGTGCAGAAAGAGATGGATCCGTTGCAGGTTGAAATCAAATTTTCAGCTTTATTAGATGGCTAAATGCAAAAATTGCAAGATATGCACTATGACAAGTTAAAATGACTCGAGTCATAGGTGGATTGTGAAAACTTATATGTTCTAATTGTATGAGTTTTCATTCTTGTATCCAACTTAGGCTCACGTAGATTATGAAAATTATATGTTCTAATTGTATGAGTTCTCACTCTTCCATCCATTTTAGATTCAGGATCTTAAGAAGAAAAAAGATAGCCAAGTTCAGATTTTGAAGTAGAAACAAAAATGCAATGAAGCAACAAAAAGCTTACAAGGTGAGATCCATTTCATCAAGGCACAAAAGGTTGATTGTTATTTTTGATCTTCTTATGTCACATCTGTTTATACAAATAAAACTTGCTGCTAATTTACAAGACTGCAGGTTCAACTACAACACAAGATAAAGCAAGGAGCTGAACAACTGTAGATTTTTCTAATTCTTCCCGTATTTCAAATACTTATGGGGCAGTTGTAATTCAGGTATTCCTCCAAAGCTCAAGGGCAATACATTTTTCATGACCTCATCTTGTTAAATGAAGCTTATATATATAATAGTTGATATTTATCTATTTGGTATTTGTCAATGTAGTAGCTGTATTATTTTTCTGTTTTATTTTTTTCTTTAAATACATGTTCTTGGTATTTGGAAGTTTGTATTGTAGGCATCTTGAGGATTATATGAAGATGGATTCTGTGGTGCTTTTGCATTTTAGTATTGTTTATTGTTTTATTTTAGCTCGTTTGGGCTACAAATAAAAATTTTCAGTAGCAGACTTTTTAAGCTTCTTAGTGTAGCAATTTATGGAGTTCATGTAGCTGTTATGACGGGACTTTGTCAGCTAATTGCTAAAAGGGATATCACATGAAAATTCTAAAAAATTAGTAAAATGACAAGAAGTTTCAATGCAATGAAATACATACAATTCCTGGTGAGACAGGTGGCTGAATTAACGCCCTCATTCCTTTCTAAGCTTGTTCCATTTCCTATCTGTCCTCGAATTTGGTAGAATTGTATTACTTATCACCACAAACTTAGGTTGATTATATATTTTAGCCCATTTTTTATTATACAAAACAACATTGATTGTTGTCTTGTATTTTCAGGTCTCTCATCATGTGTATTAGTGATGGTTTTGTGTTTGTAACATCCTCGGATTTAATTTATTGTAATTGGATAATTAGATGAATTTCTGTATTAAGTTAAATTATTAAAAATGTTTACGTATCTGGATATTTGGAAGTTGGTTGTTATTTTATGAAATTAAGGAGTTTGTGAATGTTAAATTTTAGTTATTAAGTATGATTGTTTAAAAATTGGTGATGTTGAAAATAATGATGAAATCAGTATTTAATGGAACCGGATAAGTTGAGGGGCTGAAAGTGTCAATAGCCGGAATTAAGGAATAAAAGACCATTGGTCTTTCATTTGAATGATACCTCTCTCTCTCTACAACTAAAGAATTCTCTCCATCTCTCTCTAAATCTCTGCTGAATTTCGTAATTGTGAAGATAAATTCGTGGAACAAATCTGATTATAAACCAGATTCAAGTGGAAATTAAGGTAAGAACGTAATTTTGAGCTTTGGGGTTTTATTTTGAAGAATAAAGAAATGAAATTCGGATTTGAAATCTGAAAAATTGTGGATGCATGTATGTTTATTTAGTTGGGAATCATCAGTTGAACATCATTGAAGCTCTAGAAACAAGAATCGTACCTCAATTCGTCCAAAAAGGTAACAAAATCTGAATTTTTATGAAGTTTTTGGTGTTCTTGAGTTTTTACTCATTTTTGGTCAAATCTGGACAAAATTGGTTGTAAATGATATAGAAAATGATGTAGAAACGTTCAATATATGTTAGTATAGCATTATTATGGATTGCATGTTGCTAGGAATGAATTTATGGAAATTTTAGTGCAAAACCCGTAGCTGTGAACTGCAAAACCTGCATGTGAACTCGGCGAGTTCTCAAGAACAGCTTGAATAAATCTTCAAAAATTCATAAGTGTTGGATCCGAATTCGGTTGGGATCCGAATTCGGATGAGACCCGAAATTATATTGGACCGAAATCAGTTTAAGAACCGAACTCGGAGGTGTCCGAATTCGGATGGGTCAACCCGAACTCGGATGGGTCAACCCAATCCGGATGTGTCCGAAATTCAGTCAATGATCCGAAATCCGGATAGGAACTCGGCGAGTTCCTTATGCCTACTCGGCGAGTTCTATAAGCTTTTGGGTAATTCGGATGGGTTTAAAAGGATCCGAATTTATGGTCAAATAAATAAACTTTTGGGATATCTTTTGTACTATGATAAGGCATATAATTGAGGGTTAATTGGGAATAATAACACCTCGAATAACGGTTTAAAATATGAGTTTCGGATGACGTTTCCGAATGTCGTAGCACTTTCATTTATACAAGTTGATGGTAAATTGTTAAAGAACATATAATGATAATATGTTTACATTATGAAAATGCAACGGGTCCCTTGTGGTGTTGTTTAACCCACAGTGGGGTACTTTGTGATCCGGTTGAAAGCCCGAGGAGAAATAATATTAATCTGAAGTTTAATAACGCACCCATAGTGAGTACCTTTGATTTTAACATTGCTGCATCTGCATTATGTTTGCATTGCCTGCTGAGGCATGTTGTTTCATATTCGTTTGGCATTCTACTAACATGCGTATATATTGATGCACATTCATATTTGTTGCATGTCCGTTCATTTGTTGTGCATCTTTTCGATGGACCTGCGTGGTCGCATCTGTACTCTGATGTTACTGTGCTATATGACCAAGAGTTTGACACCTCTGTGGTCAGGATAGACAGTAGGTCATCCCCGATGTAATGTCTGCCTCAGATGGTGGGTTATTCTTATGCCGAGTGTCAGCTCGAAGGAGCTGCGGCTCGGGTTTGCGTACTTGGAGTACGTGTGGGGTATACGGTATGTGTTACCGCGGTTACCCTGGGTGGCATCATAATGATTTGTAGAATGTGTAAAATCATATGGTATTCACTAAGCTTTAGCTTACCCCTTCAGTTGTTGACTTTTTACAGGAAAAGGGAAATCCGCTGCGGGACCGTCTAGCTAGGACGTTTATTGAAGTGACTTGAAGATTTCCACTGTTTATCTTGGTATTTGTTCTATGGAAACAATGTTGTAATAATTTTGGGGATGATGTAATACATTTGGATTTGTAGACTTAGATGTGTAACCTATGTAGCACCATAGGGTGTTT